>JAPOND010000015.1:3004230-3015049 GCA_028829205.1 Ithomia salapia aquinia | reverse complement strand
GCTTAAGCACGCCACTAGTATAGTTTCAGCAAATTTTAGAGCATCATTTTGTCTAATTATTGCCTTCATATTGCGAATATTATTATTTCATTGCAGTCTATGGATGGGAAATGTGATGGACTTTTCAATATCTTTAATTGTCTGAGATGATGCACTTTCATATTGCCTTGTTTTAATATTTTTATTATCATATAATTTTCTGTAGAAGTTAGTAGCTACATCTATAATTTCACACATTTTATAAGATTTTTTAATCTCCCAGTCCATGTTTTCATTCTTCGTTCCTTTCTATTTTATTCCTTCCTTGTATTCTATTTCTAGGACTTCCTATTTCTTCAAGATGTTTTTCTAAAGTTAAAGATCTATATTTCTGTTGAACCCTTTTTTGATATATTTACTTGTAAATTTGTAAATAGTCCTAAATTCGTTCCTGCCTTCTTTTAATTAGATTTCTGATACGGTCTGTGAGAATGTTGCGGGTACTGAATGGAATATCCTTTTCTGCATGCAATTTGTAGTAAAGTTAAAGTAGATAAATATTACCTATATATTTTAATACTCATAGCTATGAGTTTTTCCGAGGTCTATCGAGGGTATACCTGTGGCGGGTCTTATTATTATTTTTAATTTAAGTAATCGCGAGCTACTACTGCAAATATTTATTTCAACTTAAAAGAAATTGAATCCCAAGATATTATAAAATGTTTTTGGACTTTGAATATTAAGAATACCTCCGACTTATAGGGGATATCCATAAAGGTGATTAGCTCAATAGTGAACTTCGTTGCGCCTTACTGAACATTTTTAATGATTGTATCTGTAGTGGGGTGTTTCCTGACCTAAACATAGCAAAGTTAAACTCAGATGATGCTTCAGACCCATCTAACTACAGACTAATATCAGTATTACCTTCATTTATTAAAATATTTCAAAAAATCATGTTGAATCAGTTACTACACCATTTTAATAAAAATAAATTGCTTCATAATAAACAGTAAGGGTTCACAAGAAGTCGCTCGACTTCCGACGCCGGTGTCTTTCTTATAAAGCATATATTTGAGTCACGGGATGCTCTTGGAGTATTCTGTGATCTATCTAAGGCATATTTGTTGCAGGTAAACATTATCTTCTCCGCAACTTCCTGATCGTTTCTCCTTTATTAGCTATCTATTTTGTTAGAAAAAAAGAATAACAATAATGAGTGTTTGTGAATATATTATATGAAACTGAATCACTTCCCGCATTATTTTTTGACAGATAATCTAGCGCTAGCTTCTTTACCTTTTCCTTTTTTTAACCTTTTTGAAATGGGTTTATTACCCTTAGATGAAGATAATATTGATATATTTGTAACCCCAACTGGTGTTACGAATCAAAATAAATCAAATCAAAAATCTATTGAGCTAATCACCTTTCCTTTCCCCATAAGTCGGAGGTATTCTTAATATTTAAAGTCCTAAAACATTTTATTAGGTCTTGGAAATCAATTTTTTTAAAGTTAAAATAAATATTACATTTTTTAACATTTTCTTGTAGTAATATCAGCGGTAACAGGAGAAGAGATTAGGGATGAAGTAGTAGAAGCTGGATTTTTTTTAAATAATTTTCAAAAGCAGATGCAACTTTCTTATTGAATTTTATTATTTGATTCTCTATGTGAAGAGAAAAATTCGAGTTGCGAGCTTTGCTTTTACCAGACTCGCACTTTATAATATTCCAGGTCGTTTTAATTTGGTTTAACGAAGTACTAATAAGGTTTTTAATGTGTAACCTGGCTTGGCAACAAACTTTATTAAATAATTTGGAATAATTTCTAAACTGTTAAGCAAACGAGACTATGCGATTTAACTTGAGAAGAATAAGAATGTTTGGTGTTGCGGTAAGATTAATTGTCTGATAAACAATAGGCATGATGACAAATTTTGAGAAACTGTTTTAAAATGGTCAGAAACATGTATTTAGTATTAAAAACATAATATTTCTGCGGAATATTTAGGTTTACTATTTAAAAATTACGTTCTAATCGATAAATTTAAAATTCGTACCAAAACGCTTCAAAGTGTCATGGCGTCACTTGCTACGTCACATTAGAGTAAAAGGTTCACTCAACAGTTATAAATATTGAGATCTCTTGATTAATATATTAATATACAATATTAAAAATGTTATTACTTTTGTTATAATCATTACGGCTATAAAACTAACATTATTATATGTAAACTGCTTGCTAGAAACCATTGCTAGCTCTTTATTAGGTACTATTCCAGATAAAATAGATATAAGCAAATATAGGTGAATATTATAATGTATTGTAGGTACATATATGTATCATAATGTGACCACAGATAACGTTGTAATAAAACAAATATACATTTATCTTCAAATCACAAATTTGATTTTTATATATTTACACTTTTATACAAAACTTGATATACAATATCTTTCCACAAAGTATCTATAACCTTAAGAAAATCTGATACATATTTTTAATCATAAGTAATGTTCATTATATCTACTTTCTTATTGACACTGTAGTTGCAATCAGCTACACAAAAGTAGCCTTTTTTATGTCCTGTCAGTAACATTAGAAGATGCATTTGCACATAAAACTTTTGGGTTGGTTTCTCATTATTTACATAATTTTATATTGTTTTTGACTCAAAGGACACTTAATTTTAATAACAACATTTTCACATACACCATCACGTAACATAAAACAGGGTATTTAATGGTAAAACTAAGTGAGTGTCTCAAATCTAAACTACTGTAATTAACTATGGAATTGCGATTTACGAGTAAACAAGGAGACATTAATGTGACGTCACGCGTTCTGATTGGCGTTTAACATTACATGGCGGATTGCCGTTTTTAGTGATTTTATTTTATCAATAAAAAAATTATCTCGCTTATAATTATAAAAAGAATCAGTGTTTTATAATCCACTATATAGATATATTATACACACAAATTATTTCAATTAAATTTACTTGCTGTCATCATGCCTATTGTCTAACAGATAACACATTGGCAGTTTTATATAACTTTTGCTAGATAAACCCCAAGCCGTTACACAATATGAGAGAATTGATTGAACCAGGAAAAAGTAAACTGTTCTTAAGATTTTTTGATCAACAACAGCCTTTTAAAGATGAACATTAATTTCTTTACCCTAAGAACAGTTGACTCTATCTGGTCTTTCTACGTTAGTAGATGATCTATGTGAACTCCAAAAATTTTACAGTTTAGGCTCGGGTTGGTCTACAGAACTGGTCTGGCACAAGAACAGCCAATATTTGTAGTGAAGATTCGTGAAGTGGCTGAAAAGGTGATAAAAATAGACTTGTCTAAGTTTAGTGTTAGCAGGTTTCTATCCATCCAACGAACTACCCTACACATATGCCTCAGCTAAACTTCAAGATTCAGCTTGTATTAAAAGCGCAGTGTCATCCAATGAGCAATGATACAAGACGACACAGGTCCATTACTTTTATACTTTATTAATTATAAAGTTTAATTAGCTACCCGACAAGTGATTACCGAAACAATGGAAATTGTATTGTAATAATTCCTAATACTGTATTATTATGATTTGTGTTAAAAAATATAATTTTGAATTTTTAAATATAAAATTTCTAATAAAAGTATATATAAATGTAGTTCAAATATATAACCACTTAATAAATATACATCAAGATAATAATTAACAGTAGTCTTCAATAGCAGTGGACTGTTCTTTATCGAGGAACCAAGTGATCCTGGAGGATCACACATCAAGTCTTTCACACGATGACTTTCTAGGATGGGACGTCACGATTACACGCGGCGCTACCAACGTTAACTGTCAGCTACCAATGTCGCCAACATTTGCTCATTTTATAAAAGTAACAATAATTAATAGAACTTATTTTTAATAATAGCAACATTTGTAATACTTTAATTGATAAGTTTATGCAAATCATATGTACATGTATATTTTAGTTATAATTATTTATCACGTGCATAAACGAAGCCGCGGGCACTCCTATTAATTAAACTTACTATGAACAACATTTAAAGTGTGTGGGTTATTGTCTTATCTTGTGTGGCAACAGCTGACAGTGTCACTTACACTGTAAGAATGCTTAAATTTATAGGAACTTAGGATACTCAAACAAATCAAACAGAAAAAAGGGATAGTGGAGCACTGTCATAGTTGTAGCTTCGTTCGGTTCCGTATAATCTACTCACAAACGGTAATTGGATGCTGATAAGCAATAATGTTTCAACTCACAAAGAAACTGTTTTGAGAAAAACGTGTTTAAAGTTTGAAAAATATCTACCAAGTTCATTTTTATTCTTTTTATTAGAAGAATAAAGTACAAGAGTAAGAGTAAAGTCGAACGTAGATTGTGATCATAAAAAAAGGGAAAAACTCTAAACATATTATTTATAACAATATATTATATTATTTATAATATTGTATGTTTGACTCGTCATTCGTGTAATGATAAAAAAAACATTTTTTTGGTATTTTTTAATTTAAATGACTTCAAGTAGTTTTGTTTATGATAGAATACGTAACGTATTACAAGAATATAGCAATAACTCCAAAAAAACACTTTTTGTGGGTTGACACACTATTGCTTATCAGCATCCAATTATTTAAATTTCTTTTTTTACAAAATATATGACCAACAAAGGAGAAACGATGAGGAGGAATAATGTTTACCAGCAAGAATTCGTTAATTCCTCTTAACTTTCCTGAAGGAACGGATGACGTTTATAGCAAGAAGGTTTGAATTTATTTATAGAGTATTTACTTTGCTAGTAGTAATACTTGCTTTCGGTAAGCAAAACTAATTGTACAATTACTGAGCTGAGCTTTAGCGAAGCTCTTTACTACCCAAATTGACAACTTGTTTGTTAATCATCTCCTCCTAGACGGAATGGGCTACATGAGTGAAATTGTCACAGATCATGAACATGGGCAGTTCTTTGCCCGGACTTAATTTGAAACATTTTGGAATGTTTTGACTTTTAGTATGATCTTCATCATCCTTAAATCAATTAAAATGAAAACGGCATACCTGAGCGGGATCCTTTGTAAGGATACAAAGGATTCCACTCACTTGGTTTATGAAAGTATTTTTGCAATGTTATAAATACTCGTTAAAATGGAATAAAATAAAACAGGTGTACGTAAAATAATACATCTTTAATCACAAACCAAAAGAGCTACTTTGAGTTAAATAACTTGTTACAACAGCCATATAAAAGTTATACTATATTATTTAATACTTACTTCAGACTACTGGTGGGATTTTAACGATCTACTTCGGCATGAGCTTACCGACTTCTTCGGGCGTGGCTTTGTCTGGGGCGGTAGTGGAATCGACCCATTGCCGGCCCACATTTGCGAGCACTGTGTCTCCGCCAAGCTTACGTAACTTAGCAAACGTGAGACCGCGGATCTCCTGTACGCCCAGTACCACGTCATACCTGCGCTCCAACGTATGTTTTATCTCGGCACCTAACAGCGAGTCCATACCCAGTTCCGCTAAGTTAGTCGAATCTGACACTTCACATGGCTCCTTAATGCCTATAATATATGCATAAAAATCTTTAGATATATCAAAAACATTTCACAATAGTGTAAACTGCCTCTTTCTTTCATTAATACTAGGAAAACCATATACTACTTCTTAGTCAAATAAATACTGGCTTAAGGACTGACCTAATATGTTGGCGACAGCATGGATAAGGTCCTGTTGCGGTGGGCATGGGATGCGGCGTTTGTCAGCTAGCACCATGGATACGGCTACGGCATGTGGTTGCGATAGAAGAACTTCCAGCGCCTCCAAGCATGATGCGATGCGCTGCGGCAGCGTGCCACCTACCGTAGCATCGTCTCCGCTCATCTCATTGAAGAGCCCCACCTCTCCGATGGCACCCCACTGTATGGCCAACCCCGGTAGTCCGTCTGCCTGGCGTTGCTCCACCGTTCGCTCCATGGCGGAGTTTGCGAATCCATAATTGCTTTGACCGGGATTACCACGCCCACACGACACGGATGAGAAAACCACGAAATATTCCAATTCCAAAGCTAACTCGCGTGTTGCCATGTCAAGTGCCTTGGTCGCTGTGAGAGTTCATACATTCATATTAACATAGGTATTTTACAACACCAATCCGATAATAGTAATTAAAAGAAAAATAAGCTTACTGTAGATCTTGGGTCTGACAACAGTTCTGAAGTCGTCATGCGTGAGGTTCTCGAAAAAAGCATCCCTCAGCACGACGGCCAGGTTAAAAATGCCACCCACGGGCGCCAGCGCTGTCGCCTCTTGCAGAAGCGCGCGTGCACCAGCTTCTGATGTGCAGTCGGACGTCGATATGATCACTTGCACGCCGTTCTCGCGCCAGCGCCTTAAGCACCACGACTGATAGCCGCTGCGAATGCCGCTGCGAGAGTTAAACACCAACGTTGTTGCGCCTCGAGTCACCAGCCAGTGACCCAATTCCAAACCAAAACCACCAAGACCACCTACCAAAACAACGAATCATAAATTACAAAAACCGCGGCCGAATATTATAGATATAACACGAGCGATCGGCAAAACAACACTGACCGATGAGGACGTAGCTCTTCGCAGGATGCATGTAGGTACGCGGACGGGCAGAGAGCAGACGCGGGAGTGGTTGCATACCTGGCGCTTCCTCTTCTATCATTTGCAGAAGCACCTTACCGATATAATTCCCGGTGGCCATGAAATGGAAAGCCTGCTCCAACTGCGTATTGGAGAATACACGAGCTGGCAGCGGCCGTACAGCGCCACTCGAGATTCCATCTTTTAAGCAATTCACCAGGATGCGCTTATCCTTGCTCACCCCATCCGTGACCATTAAAGATTCCAAGAGGATACCGTGAAAGGTGGAATTTTTAAGGGATATGTTCCTTCCCTGCCAAATCAAGGATGGGAGTAAAAATCTTTTTATTTTTTATTATCTTACATATCGGGTTAAATTAGATGTTTTTGTAAACCCTTTCAATGATATTAATGAATTATGATATTATTTGAATGATATCAGCAGTTTTTCAAAATTTTTTTACATATTTGAAATGGGATTTATTTTTAATTTCAAAAAAGAAGACCAGTGTCTCAATAATAATTGTCACAGAGTCATATATTCATAAAGTAGTTTACAATATATTTTTTTGGATTTTTTAACTAAAATCTGAATTTATATAGATATAGATAGAGTGTCACCCTGTGTGATAAAATGAAATAATCAAAAAATCAATAACATACAATCAGTATCCACAAACCAAATCAGAATTATAGCCGATTTCCAAAAATCGACCGCCATGTGTAAGGCAGCGCACGGACGCATGTAGCATGTCTCCGGTCAGCGAATTTAGCACGAGATCAACTCCCCGACCACGAGTGCGTCGCAGTACGAGCTGTTCGAACGAACAATCACGAGAATTCCCAATGTTTTCGTCGAGTAACAAAGGGAAGCGTTCTCGCAAAAAGGTACGCTTTTCCGAAGTGCCGGCAGTCGTGAGCACAGTGCAACCAGCGTGCAGAGCGATGGCGATGGCGGCCTGTCCCACGTCGCTTGAACCTGCGTGCACAAGCACAGACTCTCCGTGCTGCATACGCCCACGCACCACCAAAGCGTAGTAAGCAGTGGCGTACGCCACCGGTACCGTCGCCGCCTCCTCCAAGGACCTGAGGGCAAATGAATTGTCACTGTTCTTTCGTTTCTCTCTAGTGCCTAAGAAATCTATAAAGGATCGCCTCAGCTTCAAAAATTACCACTCAGCGGGTACCTCCCAGATGAATTCTGTATCTGCCAATACGGTCGTCGCTAGTCCTCGAGCGGCCAATATACCCATGAAGCGTTTTCCTTCCGAGCATTTACCGCTGAACTCACAGCCCAAGATAGAGTCCTTAACACATAAATTATTAATAACGACAAGTGTAATATAAAGTTATAATATGATTCAAAACATTTGCAAGGCTGCGAACCCACTTGTCCCGCCAGGTTTTCTGCCAGCCCATTGGACTGCAGCTTGTTAGTTGCCACCAAGATGTCACGTAGGTTGAGCGACGCATAGTACACGCGGCATAGACTGCGACCCGCTAAAGGCTGCTTGGCAGCCAAATACACGTCACTTTCGATCCAGCGCAGAGAAGACAGGTCACCGCGCGTAAGAGTGTTCACATATGCGTGCTCTACCTGCGACCGTATGCCCCGCTTATACTAATAATATTTATATATTTTTGAATCTTAAATCCAAAAAACTTTATTTATTAACGCACTAATTCGGATTCTGACCTTCACTCAACATCTAATGACAGTAAAAAATCTACTACCTTTAAATTTTTAAAGAAACTAGGATAAAATCACTACATAGTATAAAACAAAGTCGCTTTCTTTGCCCCTATGTCCCTTTGTATGCTTAAATCTTTAAAACTACGCAACGGATTTCGATGTGTTGTTTTTTTTAATAAATAGAGTGATTCAAGAGGAAGGTTTATATGTATAATAACATCCATTAAATAGTAGAGAAATACTGTTATTTTTGAGGTTTCTAAGGTGATGTAGTTAATTATTATTTTTTTCCCGCTTACATTGCAAACGCAGGCTGAACCCTACGAGATTTATCAAAATAATGTACTAATAATGGAAAACCCCGCGATGGTATATGTCTATCTCTTATGGATATCCCACAATAACATTTTTCGTCATTTATTTTTTGGATTGGATAAGGATTAATGCTGTATTGGTTACAATCAGCATTAATTCTTACATATACATTGTTGATTTAATATAGATCTATATGGTCCTTTACATATTACAGATTTAAAATTGCGGGACGTAGCGCTTGGGGCGGTACTGGCCGGCCGGGCCGCTATGTTTTTATATACAACGTTGACAGTTTTTCTGAAGTGTATTTAGTATCACCATTGCACCCGTGCGAAGTCGCGGCGGGTCGCTAGTTTTAAAATAAATTGAAATCCAATTTCTTCAGATACATAAGCTATTCAATTTTAAAATTATCATAAAGTTCCAAATTGGTAGATATATTTAAAAGGTGAATATAATAATTTAGAATCCTTAGACTGATATAAAAATAGTGATTCTTAAATATAATATGTGATTCTATATTCTGCACTTGTCGTAAGGTTATTTTCATTCGGAGAAACGATTTGGAAGTAGGCCCCATAGATGCAACATGAACAAATTCTTAAATAAAATACTTATGTTAAAATTAGTTAATGAAGTACTCGTAATAATGTATTTTATCTGGAAAACCTTTGTTAAAAATACGTATTTTGCATATTGAGTTTAATTACTTTTACGAAACTATTTTTCATATCTCAGGAGACCACCTATAATAAGGAGACTATTAATAAACTGTATATACGAAAAAATGCCTCGTTCTGAGCGTGTGGTCTCTGTAGTGTCTGATATTTGAAAAAAATATGCGAGTTTTTAATTATATCATCATATAGGATAACAATAGTTCCTTTAAACATGAAAGGCAGAGATGCCCGTGGATTACCTGGACTTGGGCATCAGCGATATCATTGAGGGGCAGGTGGCGATAGCAGCCCCAGACTCCTGCGCGGAGCACGTTAAATGCGAGATCGGTTTTAACCTGCGCCACGTAAGTAGATGAGTCTGGCGAGAATTTTGTCTTGGCTCCAGGCAGATGAAAAACGCGTATTGCGCGGCCACCCATCTCGCCACGGAGACAAGTGGCCAGTCCCAGAACGCCGGCGCTCTGTGCGCTCGACCACACGTACACGCGTATATTATCGCTTTCAGCACGCTTCATGCCGTACTGCAACCGTTCCAACCAGGCGTAAGAGTTACTCTCGTCCACCTCTACCAGCACATATTCGACGGGTGGTTCAATGCCACGCCGCAGCAAAATATACTCGCAGCCTGCTGCCAGCTGGCGCGCAACCAACCGCAACCCGATCGTATTTAACACTCGCTGCGCCACCGGCTTTTCCATTGTACCCGATGTCTCCTCTAGCAGTACCATGCCAGACTCCCCGAGCGCGCTCACCAGGTGACCCAGAACGCCTGCCCCACCGCGCGTCAGCACATTCGACGCCAGAACCAAGTGACACTCTGAATCTGGGGGACCGTTGCGAGCGTCTTTTGGGGTGACCTGCAGAAAGACATGTACTGTATATGTAGTGTGTACCTATTCCTTCCTATTAAAATCAACTTTCTTACTCTCACGGGTAGTTGCTAAGCGACCTCTATTTAGAGATAAGCTCATCCAATGTATTTTTCTTTTTGATTTTTTCACTAAATCTGGTACGGATAACTAATTTTTAAAAAAGGGAACTAATAATATTTTTATATTTAAACTTTCGTGAAACATGATAACAATTAGACACACAGTATTACGAACTGACGAACGAACTGTACAGGAATAAATTTATAGTGAATTTGTACGCAGTAGAAGTAGGAGCGAGAGGTATAACAGCGAAGTCTCTCTATAACCTATTTAAATCTTGGCCTTTCTAGAACTAGCATCAATTCATTTCTAGAAAGTATTTCAAAGGCGGCATTGTAAGTTTCTTTTAAAATTTGGTTAGGCAGGGAGAGGAGTGTGAACAATGAAGGTGAGCGTGTTTGCGCATTGTAAAGGGGCCCCTTAAACCTACACCTGGGTCGCAAGTCCCGGGCATTGTTGGCACTTCTCTCCATGCAACGCGATGGGCCCGGCACCCGCACGGTGAATCCATGTAATGCTAAGAAGCTTCGTCTCTATATTTACCCAGCTGTAAAATAAATCAGAGTTGGCCGG
>JAPOND010000015.1:1949192-1960871 GCA_028829205.1 Ithomia salapia aquinia | reverse complement strand
CGAATTCTTAGTAGTCAATGCGGAACCCTAAAAAATTTAGAAAACTAGTAAAACTTAATATTATAAACATAAAGCTGTGTTATATTTAGTAATTGTCAGTTAACGTATTTTGATATTCATTCAACAGTTACTCCTTGATTTTAGAAAATTGACGGACAGCTTGTCTTAGATACAAACACTGAAATATCTACCCAATGTTATGGTAATAAAGTTTAAATTAAAACAACCATACTGTTCGTGAACCTGTCAACACTCAAACGTGAGAAAGTAAACATCCCTATATAGTAAAAACCTTTAAGTTTACTACAAAACTTGCTACCAGATACGTAACGAATCAAAAGGCTGCTTTTTAGCTCCGGTTGCTAAGCAGTTGCGCTACCATTGGTAGCCGAGTTCGTGGCGTCGGAAGGCATTGAACTTGAATGAATCGTAAACAGGTAAGTAAAACCAGGTGTAGGGCAAGGGCCTGCACCAATTACAGGCTTCTTATAAACAGGAGCTCTTGAACTTGTTGAAATATTAAGAGTTAAAACAACACACTCCTATTTTGGTGTTTTAAACATTTATACAAACTTATTTTATGGACAATATTATTAATATGTAAATGTGATGTTTTGTTTTTATTAATAAACAATAGATTATCTATGGTAATACAACGGAAGCGGGTTCGACGCCCGGTCAGCGCTGGCGACTCGCCTTTAACCGTGCAATATGTGTGTACGTCTTATTACACTCTATGTTTTGTCACTAACTCAGTAAGATGAATTTAATTATTTATTTTAGTTTTAGTTCACTAATGGATAAACAATTTATCAATAGCAGACATATTTGTTTAATTTAACAAAAAATAACCGTTAAAAAAATAGAATTGTTCTAAATTCAAAATAGAGCACTCAATGGAACCTGATATCAATTAGGTTGTCTGTCAGCAACTAAGCGGGTGTCCGGTTGCCTTTATTCGAGGATTCCATAGCTGGTTGTTTATTAGAAACATATGGCAAATCCATGTTACAAAAATTAAATTAAAATGAAAAAAAATCCTAATATTATTGCAAAATATTAAATAATCCTAAACAGTTTTATTCTTAACAAATTAATTAATATTACTACAAACGAAAAAACAGAACTAAGCTAGAAAATCAGTTTAAATTTCAAAATAAAAAAATCTATGATTTGTTTTATTGTAATTCTAGAGCCCTACAGATATGTAGTTAACCCTAACAAAGTTTGGATATAACTTACAATCTTTGTACAGAAATATGATGACATATACGTCAGCATATAAGCATGATGTATGTCAATGTATGTCTATTAATTCCAAAAACCGCTGCAACGCATTCCAGTGTCCCCGCACTACAGTTCCACACGTACATATGTTCATCACATCACGATTTAACTTTGAATATTTTATTAGTTTTATACACTGGGGCATCTGTGTTATCACTTATCACACAAATAGTACCGCCATACGCTGTAAATCAGTCATCCAGACCGGAAATAACTTATCATTAGTTATGTAATAATTATTATTTTATAAAAACTAACTGTTTGTTACCCGCGATATCGTCTGCGTGAAATGTTATATACACCTTCCCTATTTAAATCAGATATTGTTTAGTATTTCATTAATATATATATTTTTTCGAAAATAAAAGTAGTCTAAGCTACTCCTCATACCATCAGCTATCCGCTAATGAAATGCAGTCAAAATCTGTCCAGCCGTTCCATCAGAGATTAGCCGGAACAAACAAACAGAGAGACAGTCAGATAAAAAAATTGTATTTTGATGTAACATACCTAACCATTTAGTAAAAAGCGGTTATTATAATATTACAAACAGACACCTAATATTATAATATTCATAAATAAGCATCAAATTTTATAAAAAGAAAAACTACATATTTAGCCTGTAAAGTATGTTGTGTAATGGAAGGTATTTGTAAAAAAATATTTATAAAAGTACTGATACACTATAGGTAACTTACAATTACGTTAACTCCCATTGATAGAACTCAATCACACAATTCACTCAGAGAGTGTGACCTCAGTCACTAACCGCTTAACTCAAGTGGATAAGTTCAGATTTAAGCCTCGATATATTCCAGGCATTATCACCTTTAAACCAGAACAGTAAGGAATATAATAGCTTGATGGTATATACTTGGTAAAAAACATCCAATTGGTTCACATTAACCTCTATTGGGTAAGTAGTAAGGTTGATAATGGATTATCATGAATTAGTCAATAAATTGTAGATGATCCACCGGATATCGTGATTGTCGTGTGATTTGCATGTTCCTCTTGAAATTCTGACATTGATCCTAAAACTCACATAAAAATTTAAAAAAAAACTAAAGTTTTCGTAATATTGCCAGTTATTAAAAATTATCAGAACGTATCTCCGGTCGCAGATAACAGCTAAGATGATATTAAAATACTCAATTACTATTAAAGCTACTTAAATTGTGAACACATTTATGCAATAAAGAAACAACACAAAGTTTATTGCTATTTTCGATGTACACTGACATTTAAGAACCTGTCTCTTTTTAATCTGTGAGTGAAAAGGAGAAGGAATGATAATGGCGTCGATAATGGTATAATCATGTGACGGTTTAACAACGCAAGTTATAAGAGTATTATTATAAATAAATAATTAATAACTTTTATACATGCTTTATATACTAGTGTATCATAATATTATCTTTTATTAAATTGTAAAGTTCAAAGTAAATATTTTCACCACAAAATATTTTACTACAATAAAGTGATTCATGTAAAAAGTTTGTCTGATATTTCCTTGTGTAACAATTACTCATGTTAATATGTACCAGTATATTTACTGTTCTTTTAATAAACTAACCTTATTCTATAAGTTATTCTAAATTAATATATTTTTTAATTTTCCATCAAGTACAAGAAACAAAACACGACTTGACTTATTACATGCAAAAATGTACAGTAATATTGACCGGATATCTCAGTCTAAGATAGGCGGAAGTGGCGCCATCTTATCGGTAAATGCGCAAACGCACGTCTCTAACTGTAATTATATGTCAGTCTGATTTATCGGTATGATTAATCTTTCTCCGCCTCAGTAAAAAGCTTCTGTTATATCAATAACTTAGAGTTATTATACACCAATAACTGTTTTCTTTATATTTAAATATACTTTATTACAATAATGAAAGCTGAATACAAAGTCATGTTAACCTCTTACGTTATATAATGGCGATCAGTTTTGATAAAACTGTGAGAACCAGCGGGATGCACGCTTGTGTACATTTAATTAAAATTATCTGATAAACATCATAATAATGCATTTTAGGTAATAAAAACTATTTTAGGGGAAATAAATTAACAGATAAATTCATAGTTTTATTATATACTAGGTATTTTAATATAAAAAAGACTGTCACATCCCTATTGCTACATAAAAAGACTAGAAAGCTGTTTTTACCTTTAAATCTCTATAAAAACATATGGTGGTTTTGCGTTGACTACGTAACCTACGTCTAGTACCGGCTTTATATTATTGCGTTGGCTGACCTACTGGAATAATATTTATATTGCAAATAGCATAGATTTTAAGTGTTAAACATTTTAGTATCGAATAAAACATCGGTCAAGCTGACATTTCATAATCCAATTTACTAAGAGCTAGGTCAACTAGTGTTAAAGTTAGTGCTTCCATTTGATTGGTGGACACTTTGACGCTATTTCCTGAGTCAAATAGTGCACTAAAAATTAAAAATTACCACAACACACCAGTACAGGAATTAGAAGAAGGCTTGTATAAGAAAGACTTGTTTTTAGATTAGAATAATAAAGATAATTTATATTCGCCTCATGTCTGGCCATGTTTGAACGAAATTAACCGCGAAGGGAGAAATAACGTTATATTATTCGTGCTTTTGTATATTTTGTTAGAAATACTTAATAATACTGAATAAATATTATAATAGATTAATGCTCTATTATTATTTATTATTTTTATTATGGCATTATGTATTGTTTTATAACTTAAAAATAACCCCTTTATAAAGTTCTCACGCCTCTTAAAGTTTCTAAGAACCCATCGCACGCTAAAGTAATTACACCGCTAAGAGTCAAAGTGTCAAATAGGGTGGTATACTTGTTAGCTGTATTTAATGAAAGTAATAAGTTAATATATATTAATTTTGGTTATATATGTGTAAAAAACTAACCTCGAATAGATCGTATAAGAAATCCACATAGTTCATGTTGGCCACTTAGGAATGTCAAAAAAACAAGGTTCAAGTCTGGAGATGAACTGGTCAGAGGCTGTCCAAGCTCAAGCATTTATGATAAGTTGTGTCACAGACACACCTGCCGCCCACGGTCTTAAGATGCCTGTATATGGTCACCTATTAACAAGTCAGTTGCTTAAATTTTTGCCCTTTTAGGTTAATTATATTGAAAAATGTTCATTAAAACGCCTACTAAAAACTTTAACGCCTAATAAAAACTAGTACAATTATAAGCAATTATTATTAACATTATTTTTTATTGTTTAAATAGTTCCAGGCGAATTTTCGCCAAACAGGTTTTAAAGTAGGCTTGCTAGATCTACTTCCTGGAACGTTACCGGCAACTTAGTTTTATTGCACATTGAAAAAAACACATTGTGTTACAATGGTAATGGTAAGACATTTCACACTATAAATGTCAATATGACAGTGACATAACCTGCATTTAAAATAAAATATGGCCGTTACTCTAAACAGAAGTACACCACATGGACAGGTGAGATGAGTGTATAAACATAATAATAAATCATGCTACTTACACGTCATAGAGTACTTAGGAATCAGTGGAACAACATGTTATAATGTATAAGAATGATAGTGTAGCCACCAATCAAATGACGAAAGTATTTTGTTACACCGTGTTTCTTTTGCCGCGGGCGCGGATGCATTCGTTGTTGTTTTTTATTTATAATCTGTATCGTTCGCGTGCGTCTCCGTGGGAACTCAGTATCAATTATTTTGGGGTTGCCAGTTATTTGCAAAATTTAATACTAAGCTTAAGGCGAGTTATATTTATCCTCATTTCAAGGGCGTTTTACGGCCGATGATTACAATGGCGCTGCGAATGGGACAGCTTTTTTTAGCGATTAAGGTTAAAACTGTGTAACGATTATTGCATACAACCGGTCATTGTTTTAAGATTAATTAATAGATAAAAAACCTTTGCAATATTACAAATAGAAATAAAATGTTATTGTAGTTACGATTACATTTGGCAAACCCGGTAAAGTTTGTTTTGGACGATTTAGTATTCAGATGTGCAACTATCGTTGATAAATTTACGAGGCGATGCTCGTACGCATTACAAAATGGTGACTAAGTAAACAGACCTCGGCGTGGTTTCAACTCTCACAACCTGCGTATAGCTAATGACTAAGACGAATATTGACTTACTTCAAAATTCGCCACGCGTCTAGGTCAATGATTTGGGTTTTATATGGAAATATCATTTCAAACGTTTAAGGTATATTCAGTTTGTAAGCCATAAAATTCCCAGATAACCATTCATTTACATAAAAATAACTGTTAATTTAAAAGAAATTACCCTGACAATGACAATGACATCTACAAATTAAGATTTCTGACTAACATTACTTAACTAAAATCTGTGCCATCGACTCAAACAATATATAATGCGTTACGCTTCAGATACTTTCTCACAGAATGACGAAAATACTCAGTTTTCTTTACTATAATAAGTCTATACAAATGTTGTAAATGTTAATGAGTTCTAGATTATTCCATTTAAACAAATTAAAAAAATATATTTTGTGGATATTTTAAATAGATTCTTGAGTATAGATTATTAAAGTTATTTTAGCATGAATAGATGCGATGAAGGACACCGGATGTCGATGCGGTCAAATTATTCGGTTCGCGATCCGAGTTAGAATGGCCGCGTATCCGGTCAATTGAGCTTCGAAATTACTAATTAAGGATTCAAAGTCTAGACCATAAATAACAAACACGTTCATGATTAATTGATTTGATAAAATATTACAAGGAATAAGGAACGTATCGCCATATAAAGAGACCTTATATGGAAAATTAGGTGTAGTATATATCAGTAACCAGCCCTTGTTATAATGCATATAAACCCAATTGAACAAATAATAATTGGTACATAAGATTACAATACCTTAATTAATCTATAACTACTTTTATGAATATATTAATAGATAACAATACTTACACAAATCCATAATTGACTGAGAGTACATCATTATCATATTAATCATGAGTACATCAATTACTTTATAAATAATAAAATAACAAAGAAATAGGATAAATGAAGTATCAGTTAAACTTCTAAAGAATTCAAGATTAAATTGTAGGCTGTCAGTTATTTATTGTTCAGTAATTATGGATTTGTGATGGACAAAGGATTATCCCTTTTTTATTAACTTATTTGATTGGTGGGAATTCAAACTGTTTTAATATTAAAAACATTCCTGGTTTATAATAAATGTACAGTAAATATTATCAATATTTGTTTTAAAACTAGATCAATGAAGATAGAAATAGGACTCCATAAAAAAGTTTGGAGGTACTTGTAGTAAGGGCCTGGACATACACTAATAAACATGGCCGACACAAAACAGACGCCCTGAAAAGGGGACGAACTTTGTTTAGATGTTTTATAAATAAGTTTCAAGAGTTGCCCTTTGAACTACTCCAAATATTTCAATATTATTTTTACTAACAAATTTACGATGTGTATTTACAAATTTGAAATGATCTTTTATCTGTTATAAAGGTTGCCTAACCTAAACCTCTTCTATGTCAAAACTTACAAAGGCACATCTGTTAGGATCAGCTGATCAATATTAAAATCATGTCGGCACCCAGGTAAAATTTTTTCATGTACTTAGTCAGCTGTGCGCGCATGCTTTAAATCTTCATAAGTTTTCAACATCTGCCGGCGCAGGTGCTGAAGTGGAATTCACTAAATTTCAAGGTTCGACCTTTTAAGTTTTGATGATACATCTGCTGTACGACAAACTATTCGAAATATTAAACATAAACAAGTTTTACTCATATTTTGCCATTATTTTAGTTAAGTTTAATAAATCGACATTTTTTAGAGAAATGGAGTTATATCCATATTTGGATTTAGTTTATTTTTCTAAATGTATATTAGACCAAATAGCTCTGAAGTATCAAAAAATTTGTACAAATTAATTTATTTAAAAAACTATCATAAAAGATAAATATAAAACCTTTTTCGTTTATAAATGAAAAAATCCCCTATTCTCTGTTTATCTATGGTATTAAATCGATGACATATATTTGAACATTAATCCGGAAATGACGTTTTATCTTTCAAAAATATTTTTCGCATCCGTCCATATGTGGAGCGATAGCGAAAGAACAGTATCCGTTTTTAGATATCGAATAACCTTTTAAGTGTGATATTAAATATTTTATCTGTTTGTATACAGATAATAAGATTCTAATATTAATATTATTTTTCAGCACCGTTGAATGTTGCAAATTGCAAAATAATTGAGTTTGGTTTAAACAAAATTTAATTTAAATATTATGCTGATGTTATTTATAATAATTTGTTTTCTTAGAATTATTGTTAATCCTAGATATGTTTGTACAAAGTACAATAAGTGCGTGAGTAATTTGCTGAGTGCTAATTTCGTAATACCGCTTACAAGTGAAGCAATCTTTATAAACTTAATACATTGCAATAATTATCTATAATAGGTAATTTTACGAATAGTAACAATTTTAATTCTATAATAATCTATTTTGTTATTATAAAATTATATTTGCGTTTATTTTATGCGTGTTAGAAGAATTTGTATATTTATGAGGTTTTTCATAGGAGACTCATTTTCTGTACATGTAACAAAATTATAGTGTTTGTTTTTAATATTAAATTAATGTTTTTTTTTTATAAATCCATTTATGTATACACATATGTAGGTATACATAAATAACATTTTTCAAAATTTTTTACTGCCTGTCATTGCTTTGTTTGTTCTAATCTCTAAAACGGCTGTACCGTTTGGAATATTAAAATCATTCAAATAGTGATTATTCTGATTCAAATATATAAATACATATAACAATTCCACGGAAACGAAGTCGCGAATAAAAAATTATGAATATTATTAAGTATGGATAACTTAAAATGAATTTGATAGTAAATAAAAGATTTTATCTGTGCTTTATTACATTATATGTGGTAGTTCATCCACATAATAAGAGGTAATATGTAACACACAGATACACATGCAACACGCTAGACCTATTACATCAAGGAAGAAGTAATTTGCGGTTTAAAATCACTGTCATTTAGCAGTTTTCAATGGCGGTTTCCGTGACGTTCAGCGGAACAGCTGACGTCTTAAAACCTTTTCTTTACATTACATAATGTATATTATAACAATATTATATATTCTTGATAAGTCTATAATTAAATGTTTCCTGTTATTTATGATAACAATGTTAGTATCTTTACCGCCATTAATATTCCTTTATTAAATTATCATTACTTTTAAGTCATATGTGTCATGTATACACGGTTCGATTCCCACCAGTAGCTTGCACATGGCATTCAGGAATTTGACACGCAGATGTTTCGCCACAGACAATAAAATACCATATAATATACATCCACTTTCATAAAAAGTTTTTACTATTATTATTAATTTAAAATAAATAATGTACTAACTTCTTGGTTAATTATTTTATGATTTATCTGTCAAATAACTGTACATTTAGTACAAGTGTTCAAACATGTCATAGATTATGTAACAATTTTAAAAAAATATTAAAAAATATATTTTTCTTATTTATTTAGGATGATCTAAATACTGCACAAATACTGAATCATCCTAAATAACTATATTTTATTTAAGATTTTCAAAATATTTTTATTTGATGATTTCGAAAACTATCATAGTTTTCGTAATATCATAACTACTAGGGATACAGAATTAAAAAGTTGCAAAATGAAAGTTTAGCCGCGACATCTATCAGCGCTGTTACATATGGCAACATCATTTGAGTAATTTCGAAACGTTTATTCCTTAAGTAATATAAAAATTTTATTATTATAACAATGCAAATTCTAGTATAGAATGTTTATGTATCATTATTATTTATTACCAATAAATGAAGATCGTTTGAGAATCATTTTAAATTTTAGAATGACAAAGCCATAAAACGAGTTCGTTTTGTTATTGATGGCTTTCTTTTACGATTACAAACGAATTTTATTTTATTACATGTTTCTTAATTTACTGTCAGCCCTCATACATTGATGTCTTGTAAGGCGTAAAATTTTTACAATTAAAAAAATTTATTGCATATTGCAAAATTATATAATTTACTTGTCATATTTAATGTTTTACGAAATTAGATATAAATATAACCTTGTATAAATAATTTCTTGTGTCATTGTTGTAGAAGAGTGACATATATAGTTTTATGTGTGTTTATTTTTTTGTACTACAATTCTTATAAAAGTTTTCTTTAGCATTTTTTATGACTTATAATATGTTAATAAGATATTTTTAATATTAAATATGCATAATATATGCATACACCGTGTGTTTTCAAATAGATGTTAAATAACTCAACATGAAGCAATAGATTGATTATCGTCTTACTTATTTGGAATGTTAGAACTTCAACATTCAGCTTCGAACGGGTTTAAATGACATGCCCATTCAGATCTTGAAATATAGTGTAAAACGCTTTTACAAATTAGTTATTTCATTAAAAATGGAAAAGCGTAAATATTATAGTAAAAGTAACTATAAGATTTCACGATAAATACGAGGCCTAAATAAATTTGAAACACTTCAGCATTTAGAAAGGCATTTCAAAAGGTGAAAGTCATGTGATATCTTTGCAAAAACTCGCATCTCTGTGCGGCCTTGTCAAGGTGAGTGCAAGGGGGACATAACGGTGCGCCTGCGCAGCGCACCGGCCACTCGCGATACTAAGCACTTCATAACAACGTCACAAGTCACGTCCATCGATTGCCCAAAACGACGTAATCATCGAATTCTCCAAACAAAACCCTCAATACACATCACTCACAGTATCCTCACCACTATGTGCTTTCTACGTGGGAACCAAGACACGTATCGGTCATTTCCTTTCAGAAACCTACAGCTTAATAGCTGGCTAATATGGCGTACAATATTTTAACATTTCGAACACGTATTTTGGTGTCTTTTATGGGAAACCAGTTATATCTAACTGTGCCATCTTATAGGGATAAGGGACAAACATGCTGGCTAATTTGTAAACATTCCTTAATTGTTCTACTTATATTTGACAAGCACTATTGTTACTATGTTATATTTAACCATTGCGAATTTTCCAATAAAGCCAAATGAAATGAACATACAAACCAGTTATCTGATTTATAGAGAAATTCTTAACTTAAAATACACAAGGTAAGAACAAATTAATATAACCAGATATGGCTACAACATTAATGCTTTTGGACTTTATAAGCGCTGTAAGAATTTAATTATTTTGAAGGAATAAGGAAAGTCTTTAGCAAGCATAACACAGACCCTTTAAATAAAAAAGCTCGAGGGTTGTTCCCTATTCTAAGGGCGACTTACTATTTGACTGATCTCTGTGATAGGGATCGGCGAAATTGTTTTGTCGGAACCCTGCGGGAGAGATGAGGCACTGGGGGTAGGGGACACCCCAGGGGATCCCGGCTGGACATTGACCATGCTTTCCTTTGATGTGCGGTTGGGAGACAGCCTAGCTGGGAAGCTGAGGGTCTTCGTCCACTGCGACAAGCTTCGCACCATCTTGATTGTCCATAAGCACTACACGTTCACTGAACTTAAACGGGCTCGAGCTACACACGCGCTCTCCACGACGGCCAGCGGACGAATGCGATGGCATCAAAACTTACAGCCTGTGCAAGTTGCGACGTGTACTAGTTAGCTTGTGTGCGTAGGGTGTCCACGCGTGTGTGTATCGCACGGACTGGTATTGGATTCATGGATTGGGATCTGCTGAGGGTCCGACTCTTTTGTTTATCGAAAGGGCGGCCACTTCACATCTTATAAAGTAGTACTGTTTTAAATTAGTTTGGCACAAAATGCAAACGAAAATTTGTTTCATTTCAATAAGATTAACAAATTTGTTTAAGTAATTATTTAAATTAAGTCTGGTAGATGAAATTTCTCATTTTAGAATAGAGATAATATACCTGAAGTAGTAATAATATTAAGTAATTTTATAACATTATAAAAAAAAACAAAGTAATTTGAACCCTTATAACCTGGCATGACCTTTTATGAATTGGACCAGGAATTAGCAACGGTGAATGAAATAAATGCAGAATAACTGCACGTGGCATTCCAAGGGTGGCACCCTTCGATTATAGCCCCCTCATTATACAAGACGCCCAAAAATGTTGTTTCGAATTGTTGGGAATTTATATAGTGAAGTAATAGAAGACAGTATTTTATTTTAACATACTTAAAAACCCCATTAGCAAAAATGTATCTAATAAGATAACAAGAGCTGTCTTGTCAGTCAGAACAGGTTTGTCAACAAAACCTTTCATCCCAATCGTAATCATGTTCGTACAAGTTAGACTATGTTAAGTTTTTTCTCATTTGATCCTGAG
>JAPOND010000015.1:1615698-1625844 GCA_028829205.1 Ithomia salapia aquinia | reverse complement strand
TAAGAATTATTATAAAAACAATATTCGTTTATTACTTCCAAATAGCAATTCCTGTACCTAAGATAACAAATATAGTAACGTTAATATGAAATAACATTGCTCATAGAAATTTATTGTAAAATGTCGGCGATTTTTTTGTCAAATATCAAACATAAAGCCAGTTGTAATGATATTGTAAGACTTGTTTCTTACTCGTGTATTAATTTTAATTTTAGTGTTCTCTAAGCCATGGACCATCATTTTTAATTTTAAAAGAGCAACTGTTTCTGCCAGCTCTTTTCAGCAGAGGAGCGTTCTGAGCTGGTGACTTACTCAAGGAGTGACTATACTGACCTTTTTAATGTAATATTTACGATTTAAAAGTGTTCAAAAAACTTGAATGGAGATGTTTTGAATGTAAATAACATAGACGGTTAATTAAAATACAACATCCTCTTCAAGATCAACTCACACTTGACCGATTTAATATTATATCAACCATCAAATCCCCTACTATAAAAACCAGTTGCAATAAATATTTATAAAAACAAAAATCCTTCGTAATTCAAAGGGAGTCTTAATAAAAACCAAATACTGCACGGTACAATAGTACGTGCTACGTTTATTAATAAAATGCAAGTTTTTCTATACTTTTATATTAATACTGGAACCAGTACACTAACTAGTACGCTTCTAGTAATAAGATTAAAAAAATACTTCTTTTTATTAACCAACTTCAAAATCAATATATTTTATTTATAGCGATGGCCAGATATTGTTAAAAAAATCGATGGCCACTTTATAAATAGCATTATTTTAGAAATATTTTTTTTTATAATATTACAAAGTTATTTTATTATAACGGTTAATCATATGACATTCAACTCATTCGTAACGACCGTTTTGGATATAGCTGTGACGGACAGACTGACAGCCGAAAGGGCTGATAATACCATTTTTGTACAATGCCCTAAAAGGCATAATGTAAGACATGTTTCTAATTTTGGGCCCTTCTCAACAACTGACCTCATTAACGGGTTAATTTATAACCAGTTTGAGCTTTCAATCTCTGCCAGTAAGCAAAATACATAATATTAGAAATAGAAATTGAATTAAATAAATAATCCCACAGTATTTGTATTTATAACGTCTTAATCTATACTTATAAATAAAATTGGAGCGTCTGTTTGTAATATTGAAATAACCGCTTTTTACTGATTGCATATGAATATACATACGGTATATACACCAAAAGAACATTTTTTTAACTTTTGTCTGTCTGTCTGTTTGTTTCGGCTAACCTCTGAAATGGCTGGACCGATTTTGACGGGACTTATATTGGCCGGTAGGTGATGTAATAAGGAGTAACTTAGGCTACTGTTATTTTAGAAAAAAAATATTCTATTTTAGAAAAAATATAAAAAAATGCAAAAACCAAAAAATGAACTAAATAAACTAATTCACTTTTCTTTAAAATCTAAGTCGCTGGTACAGCTAGTTTGGTGTAAACATGAATGTTCCAATTTAGTTTTATAATATAAGTATGGCGTAATCCTGACAGTCGGTGTATAAAACCAACTTATGCCCCTTATTTATGATTTCAAAATGTTTTATATACAATCTTAATTTAAGAGAAGTCCACCGCGGCGTTAATAATACGACAGACATCTCAATTTTGACCTAAAAGTACTGATCGGAAGCTAGTTTGATAATACAACGAATTTTGACTTATTGTTAAATCTTTTAGAGATTATCTGATTATTAGAGATGCGCCGAATATTCATTTGGTATTCGACATATTCGGCATTTTTTTCACTATTTGTATTCGGCCGAATTATTCGGTTTTGGTGACGAATATATTCGGTTCGAGTATTACTTTTTTTTAAAGTAAACGACAGGGATCAGAACTGAAAGACAAAACTGTTTAAGATGTTATAAGTCAACAAAATCCTATCCTATTTTAAAACCTTAATTCAACATAATTATTTTTTAACGTTTAGTTAGTATAGTCAACATTTATTTAAAAATTTAAAATCAGCATCGGTACATCTTTAAACCTTAAGAAAATATTTTTAAACCACCAATAAAATATGTATTTCTTAAATTATATAGTATTTAGTATAGTCAACATTTATAACCGAATAAATCGGCCGAATATTCGGTTGGGTAAAGATTAAACCGAATAAAGTTCGGTATTCGGTTATTTGGTGAAACAACTATTCGGCTATCTCTACTGATTAATTATTATCACCACTTAATTGTTTATGTTACCCTAAAGGCGGGTAAAAGTAGGTAAATCAAAGCAAAGTCAGGAAGCAAAGCTAGTAATATCATAAATGTCTTGCATTACCATGCAGCCCACAAAAGTGACCCAATTGTCAGCTTATAAAGACGACATATGAGTCATGACATATCATACATTAGTAACGGAATAAATCCTTGTATCATAACTCATGAGCAAAACAAAGATTGACTTCATGTCCTGGATTGCTATATTGATACAATCTTGAAAATCGATTAAAACCTGTTTGAAAACTAATTCTAGTAGCTTATCTGCGTACTTCCTTCTTATCTATAACGCTGATTGATGATTTAAGATTTATTATTAATATAATATTCAGTTAATGTAAAGATAATGGAAAAAACATTAGGAATTAGGTCTTCCAAGAATAATAATTTGTCACAGATACATATTTATAAAGACGCGTAGCAAGATAGCATGCTATCCGATGATATAGCCATAATAAGCTAATTTAAAAACCTAAATAGAGAATAAAAATAATCCGATACGGAACGGTTTTTTAAAGGTCGCGGGTTCGAATATCGTATCGGTTTATTTTTTAATCTATATTGATTTAAAGCCAATATAATATTGCATATTTTCTAACATAATGCAAAGAAATGATCTAAATTCCTATATTACTTTATATCAAAAAGGCCCCACATGGCGCCCATGAACTGACTCCTACAAATGACACATGTAAGTGTCAAAATGAGGTTGGTATTAAAAATGTGCAGGATATTATTTGGAATAAGTAGAGGTCATATTTATTTAATTTATCTAGTCAAACATCGTTAATCGGTTGATGGAGCACTGACAGTGGAAGGAATTGGTGAACTCAAGGCCAACACGGAAGTGATAGCAAATGTTTTATACAGATGTATTTTTTATATGATCTATTTGTACTTATATGGTGTATAGATTTTTTTCTTGGAATTTTTATGATTTTATTAATTTAGATTACTTTATATTGTCTCTAACATGAATGTCATGCTTATGTAACTTTGTCAATGTTTATCTACAAACATGTAAATCCATGTTAAGCACATTTAGCAATACAGTAGCTCAATGGTAGAGAAACAGGAAGATTGTCCAGAGGGTGCAGGTTCGAATGTACGTGTAATTTTTTTTCGTTCTATATTCATTTCAAATTCTTTTAAGATTTTATCACTTTCTGTAAAAACAATTAGCCTAAAATAATAATATATATAAGATAAGAGATCGTTTAGATTATCTTAAACATGTTTAAAATATGTATAGTTTTATTCGCGGAATACATTAGACGTTATCTAATCAAATAAAACAATAATATCTGTTATCAAAAAATTACAAAACCTTCCATTTTGTCAATGCGCTGTCTATCAAGCATCTATCTGATAAATATTACAAGCAAAATATTTAACCCCGATAAATGTAAAGCGATTTTGTAAGTAATCGTAAATCAATTTATACTTAGATTAAGTTTCAATAAAAACACAAATTAACGTTAATTCCTGCAACATTGTAAGTTCATAACCTTTTAGAACGATGAAAAAAAAACTAATTAAAATGTATGGCAACACTTACCACACTAAACCCTGATTTTAATGCGCTACGGTACTTTAGAAAAATATATTCATAATTTTCTTTGGGTCAAGAAAACCTCCATTTTACCCAGATCTGTTATACACGACCGGTAGCAGTTAAATATTACCACACTCGTTAATTTACAGTAAGTTTAGAGGTCTTGTATTTCTGGTCGCGTTGTAGCACGTCCCTTTCAATATGGCGCCGGTTTCTACGTGACGTTTGTAAAGGCGGGAAACAATGGTAGCCCGTTATGAATATTGAGTCCGAGGGATAGGCATAGGCATGCCTCACCGATTTTCGCCGCATGTCTAAATGACTATTCGACTATGAAATCACACATCGGAATGCTTGGCCTACTGTTCGCGCTAGCTGTTTTCGCGCCATGTTTGGCGCGTTCGAATTTTAAATTACCTTCATAAAAGATGTTCTAAATTTGAATATATTGTGTTAATGTTTTTTTAGAGCCTAACAAATTTTTAGACAGTGATTTTTATTTATAGGTTTGTCATAGTATAGGTGATATTTTTTGTGGGTAACCGCAGACGGCGCTACCAATCAAGAACATTGTTATGTACAAAACGTCGCGATGACCGATGTTTTCGCTATGCATATTATTAAAGGTTATTTTCGTCATTTTCGAGAATTCAATGATTCAATGTGTCTTTTATATTGAATTTCATCGTGTACCCAAACTTCTTGGAACGGAGATAAATTTAAGATGTAACAAATGCAGAGGAAAAATCTCGAATAAATATACATGTTTAAGTAAACAGTTCTAATCATTTAAAATACAAATATTTGTAACTATGTTTGTTACTGGACATGGTTAGTTTTCAGACTGAGAGAATAAAATAAAAAGTAAACACTTATTATATTGCAACATTGCATTGTGACATAACGCATCTAACTTCGTCAAACGGCGTTCATTTACGAAGAATGCAGCGATGTAAAAAGATTACCACTAATAGCTGCAAGAGGCGTTTATGGAGCGCCCTAAGTTTCTAAGAACTTGCGTACACGCATCCACTACTTAAGCTATACGGCTCACCTAACAAATTAAAAATAACTGTGATAAATGTTTACAGCACATTAACAACTATGTTCTAAAGGATAAGGATGAAGTTACCAACACCATGTTGCCAGATAAAAAAACGTTTGCTCTCAAAGTTGGTATTAAAATGCGACAACAATTTGTGCGATGTTTTAAAAAAAGTATTACCAACATTTATATAATTAAAAGTTGAAACTAACAAGCACGTTGCGTAAAACGTAATTGTAGGTGAGAATAAAATTACATAATTCTTTAGTTTTAATTAGATCTGGGTCGGAGTAATTTAAACAAACAGACCCAAATTAGTTTAGATTTAGTTTATAAAATAACTGAAATTCAGGTCATTGAAATGAGGTTGTAATAGAGCATCAGAAATTTAGGCCAAAGATGAAATGGTGCCGTGAAATAACAGGTCAATAAACTTTGTATTTATACTTCGTATGAGAACCTGACCTATCACAGGAATATGATTTGAGGAAAAAACCTTAAGCATACATGTACCTTGGAACCAGTATAAAGCAGGGAATTAAGTATTAAGGAAATTACAGCAAGGGTTCCGTTGTAATCTTACTTTGAAATGAGGAGTCTTGGGTTCGTATCCATTGTTCAACTTAATTTATTATTAAAAATAATAATAAATATAAACAGATAAAATTTATTACATATATGTATTATATATATCATCAAAATTAAAAAAATAAAAACGATAAAACATACATCATATATATATAAAATTATGATTTAAATTTATTTAATAGAAAGATCTTTCATATAAAATATCGTCACACAATGGAGAAAGGAAACTACTTTATTTTTTCTGGTTCTCGCCCGAGGTCGTAATTAGCCGTCCATTTGCCTGCGCCCGCGCACGATAAGGTTATCCCGTATCATCATTCCTCTTGTGATAGAGATAGATTACGACACACCCTTTTTGTAACCGAGATGACTCTTTGAATGTTTAGAAAATCTTGTGGTTATTATTTTCTTCAACGTCGCTAGATCAATATAAAGGATAATAATACCCTACAAGTAAAGTTGATAATTATTAAAATAATCATTATTCAAACATACATTTAGAGTACAAATTTTCATATAGATATTCTTTGCACTCATTAAAGAAAAGTTGTACCGTTCCAAAAGCCAGGACTTCGGTGAAGAACAGGCAAGCAACTCCTTGGACACTTATGTATATATATTATATAGTAATGACTATATCATTAAAAACCTGTACAGAAAAAAATGAAATTGTTATGTTTTTGTCTTTAAAATCAATAATAAATGAAGGTGTACAATTCGTAGAATTTCAGAAATATGTTGAAATGTTTTAATATTGACCGGACGAATTCAAATTAGAAAAACAAGATTCATCCGATTGTATTCAAGATAACAAGACAATCGTATTTATAACACTCTTTACGAAAACTTCACTTTTCCCACGATTCCCCAAATTTACGATTCACAAAAACAACACGAGTTCACTCCATGAGGCCAATATTGTAAATTTAAATTACGTGATATCGTGCGGGTCTGTGCATAAAGAGTTATGAATATGTCTTTATATTCATATTTTTATAATAAATAACACAGCCCAGATATTTTTATGTACTGATTATACAATACATACAATAAAAATATAAATTACATGACAACTATAAATTAAATGATTAAAATCCTATTTAATTTTAATAAAGGAAATCAGATTACAATAAATTGCATACCATGCATAATGTAAGTACATACCATTGAACTGTGTTTATTAACATATTTATAACATTGAGACTTAACGAGTTAGTGATTTGATAAATATTTAATATGACAATCCTGACACATGATATCTGATTTAAATGACGTCATAAATGTTATATTATTGTTTAAACAATATTCGAAAACACCTGATCTTAAATTAGTCGTTCAAATCATCCACCGGCTACTTCCATCTTATTTGGATCTAATACCTCAATTTCATGTCCTTCTAACATCCACCTCAGTAAGAACTTCTTCACTATATTATTTTTCAGGCACTCTTTCCCTGTTTTTCTTGGGAATCTTCTTCTTCTCCTCTATTTAGAAGCTTTCATTCCTCCTAATTATATGATAATAACACTATAAAAAAATTTCTTTAAAGTACTGAGTAATACTGAATAATAATGTTATTAACCAAAATATTTTAAATATCTAATTGAATTCAACATGCCCATTGTATTTCAATATTTGTTTGCAGCTGACATGTTTCGACACAACATTTAATCATCGGATATCATAATCAGAATCAGCCTTCATTAGCGAGAAGGCAATTGTACCTTTGGATATGTTATTAGCATATCTGGAAGGTAATCGAATACCTTCCAAGTGGCGATTTGTCAACTAAGCAGATATTATTACAATTGAGCAATCGTGAGCTCTGTTTGTTGTGCTTAATAATCAGAAGAGTATAAAATATCACGTGGATAACTTCATTAAAATCCATAATGGAGATAAAATAATAAACCTAACATAACCTACGGATAGTCTAAAAAAGAACGATTATTTCTGCAAGAACTTTTTATAGCGCTTTTAGACTTCATGAACAAAATTCAATCAAAATTTCATAACATTGTACCCAGTGCTAATCTATGTATCACTTAACCTCCGAGAACTTGTAACATTAACGTGCAATATCATCGCATTACAGACAGTAAAACATTCGCATCTCGACATCTAATCTAAAAACCCCATCTCTGCCCAAACGACCGATGTCCGATTGCCACTCAATGGCCAAACAGGTTACTGGCATATGTACATACAAATTCCAATTGTATATAGAAAAATGAAATGTGTTACTGTCTTCCATTTACTAAGAAATCAGCATATTTACTTAAAAGCCAACCCAAAACAGGTTGCAAAACGATACACCATATATGATTCCATTTGTACTGTCCCATTGTTCAAAAGTAATTTCCAAATCTTACCACTGGTTCAATGTAACGGCAGTTATAAACAACTCACCTGTCACTATGACAAGTGCGTTAATCTTAACCTGACAGCTGCTGACCAGCCGCCCCAAATTCAGCTACACGTATGTAAATCTCCAGTTTGACAAGAGAATTGATATTGTCATCTTAAAATTTTGCATTATCTACTTGCAAAATTTGCAATTTTAACACCGGTTGCAAATCTTTTATCAGCTAATCTATTCGGAGGCCTTTAAAGATAAAAGGAAAGATAAAAGTTCAATTTGTTTAAATGCACGGTCCAAAGGTTAAGTAAGGGGTCAAATGTCAGATGCGTTCGTTTGATTTCGTCTCAAATCACCTACTCACATGATTTAATTGTCACTTTTTAAATGCCACGGACCTGTTCCCTGACCCACAGTTTTTCATCCAACTGCACAAGCGCATGTAATCGTAATTTCTGATTGCAACATCTTTTCGGCAATTTTGCTGTCTCCATACACTACGCAATAATTTGGCGGCCTGATGTGAAATGCCTGTAAGGAATTCCTTGCCTTAACTGATCTGACATTAAGGTATTTTAATGTCTTTTTTCAATGAATATTTAATTATTTAGCAACATTAATTTCGATTCCACATAAATTTTTAATTCTGACATTTAGGTAAACCTACTTCTTCAACAAAATTACAAAGTAAATGATAATAATTATCTTTTACAATTTTAACAAAAGAAATTAAGAAAAAAATATATACTTAAATGTTAGTTTAGAGAAACAAGAAACACTCAGAAAGTCGATAAAAAGCCTTTAATCCTTACTAATGTTTTACGCTTTAAATATAACAGTAAAAATAATCTACAATTTAATACAGAGTTAGGCGATGTCTCGAAAGACGATAATTCTAAAAACTACATTTATTCTGACAAAAACTTTTAGAGCTTTAAAGAAGTATTTAGATTGGTTAATAATAAAAAGATACAGAATCAGCTTCGAATAAACCATTTAAATGCAATACTAAGATCGATAATTCTAGAATAATTGCTGAGACCAAAATAACAAGAGCCGTCGATTCAAAGGCATAGCCCACATTACAGTACGCTAATTAAAAGTGAAAAATTATATCCTTTTCACCATAACATTCACCTTCCATTCATAGCTGTTGCGTAACAACACTGTTCACGAAAATGATCATTATTTCTTATGCAATTGGTTTGAAAATAGCATTACCGTGTAATTTGTGCAAAGCGTGACCTATTTCGACAGTCCTATGCACTAATTAGGTAATATATTAGGCTGCACGCCTCCAGACATCGCTGACCTGTAATTGCTTGTAATTACAATTTATTGCTACCATATTATCTGATAAATCGTAAATTTGGTATAGGCTGTTTTGAATACAATAGGTAATATAGGCATATATGTATAGTTAATACATTCAAATCATTTGTAATTAGTTTTTAAATGTTTTTATAATGAATATTTTCTGAAAGGAATTCATGATAAATAAAAAAAAATAGATGTTTCTTTAAGAACAGAGGTTATCACGTAACATTTAACTATAATTTACTTTACAAATATTATTTTACTAAGATATGTTTATAATGTAATCATTATAGCTACTACAATTAAAACTATGTAAAGTGATTATCTAATTGCCCCACCTGCTTCGCCCGCATTTATAAAAAACAATGTATACCTTACTCACGGTCTGATAGTTTTTTTTTGTGATATTTTTTAAGAAAAATCTTTGAGGATGATTTAAAAATTGTGATGGAAAGCTCATTATTTAATATTTAAATAAACGAAATTAACAATATTAATAAATAGGTAGGGGCAAATATTATGGAATCCTATCATAAGAACTAAAAGAGTTTTACCGAATTTTAGCACCAACGTAACCGATACCCCCCCCCCCCCAAAAAAAAGCTAAGCACTATATAAGTACCATTTAAATGTAATTAAAGATAGATATCATATTATTACATTTATTAAAAATATTAAATATAAATGTGACGTCATACTTATGTAATAAAGTATAAATAATACTTTATTATCATGAAATAGTTCTGAATAGTTTTATATAATTTAACATAGTTATAATACAACTGTATAACAAAGAGATCAACAGTTAAATGCGATCAGTTATCACGACTTCGCTAATGCGGTTAGATGCGCGTGCGCAGGTTGCTTCACTATGCCGCTACTACAAACATTTTCCTCCCTAAATACGAGAACAGATTATAACTAAGGAAAATATTACATTTATTTGGTGTAGAACGAACCTTATGATAATATTAAATTATTGTTTGAAAATATATATAACCATGTGCTAAACAT
>JAPOND010000015.1:1405191-1420089 GCA_028829205.1 Ithomia salapia aquinia | reverse complement strand
CCAGGTATCGGTGCGAATGATACAAACGCATTTAATGAAATTCCCGGTCTTTTAACAAATTGAGTATAACATAGGAATTAGGATAGTTGCATCCAGTATTAAATAAACCAATCACAATACAATTACACGATTTTTAAAAATTACATAGTTTTTTCAAATTATAATAATATATTTAAATAAATTACACTATGGTAATAAGTAATAACACTATAAAATGTTTACCTCTCCGCCATAAAGATTAAACAATATAATAATTATAAATTATAATTAATATAAACATCTATACATGTAATAAAATTGTAACTTATCAATGTCTGTACATAAAAAATAAAATAAAATAATTATTATGGGGGGTTTTCATACACGCAAGAGAACCCAAAATAGTGATTTTTTCGTTTTGTACGTATGTCTGTATGTCTGCACATCTTTATATTTGTATTCACTAATTTTAGAAACGGATAAACCGATATAGATGCGGTTTTTAAGTAATATATTATGATAGGCTTCACTTAACATTTAGTTTTTATTTCATTTAAATCGCTTAATAAATAAAGAATAGTTATCTCAGTTTATGTCAATAAAGTAGTATGTACTAAGTATAATATAATAAATCTATGGAGCAGGCGTTTCTGTACATTAAATATATTATCTGTTTGTCTGTTTAGTTACACGCATCAGGTTAAAGAAGCTAAATTAAAAAAAATACATAAACTTTTAACGTAACTTTTCAATTTTACGTGTGCGTAAGCGAAACCGTCGGCACTGCCAGTGACATAATTAATATAGTTTAAATAAAACCTGCTATTTGCAATTGCAAAGAAGATTTTCTCATAAACATACAAATCCATATTATATGAACAGATGAAGCTAATAAAAGCGTGTAAAAACTGTCAATAAAAATCGAGAAGTTAAAAAAGATAGAGTGTTAATAATAAAAGAGTAATACTGTTTTATTATTAAAATAAAAGATCTTGAAGTTAAAAAAAAATGGCATTATGCCTATGCTCAAAACGCTTATAAAAGAATATTACCAGAATATTCAACAGTCTCGACAATGGCTTCGCGTTTTGCCATCGGGAATCTCGCATTTTATGATGAGTGAAAATAAAACGTAGCCTATGACATTTTCCAGGACTACATTAAATTTAAATAAAATCCCTCCATCACTTTTTACGTGATTGTCGGACAAAGTCATACATCACAAAAAGCCATATGTATAATAGGCTGACCGGATTTAGATGCAACGTCACATTTTATATACATATACAATATATTCGTAATATTTTTTATCGTATACCTAATGAAAAATTTTCCTAAAGACTTAAATTAATTGAGAAAGAAGGTTTATTAAAATTTAATTCGGACGAAAAAAATCGGATTCCGACTGATTCAGATCGGAAGCGGTGTAAAACATCTCTATGTTGTAGATTTCGGTGAAATATCTTTTTGAGTTTTAAAAATGATCCTTATTCCTATTGTGCGAAGGTATATTTTAAAAGAATATTAGTATCGTACTATGGTCGATATTCATTCAATGTTCCAATGAATTTACGTTACGGACGATATTATGCAAAACGTGATGTTATTTGCATTTAAATAGTCTTTTATCGACTGAAATATAGTATTTGATTTGTGTCCAAATTGTTATATTTATTAAAGTAATACTCAAATGTTCATAATATTTAATAAAAACATCTGACATTGCTATTTATTTGTTAATAGTATGATTAATAAAGTTATACATCATTGCTGATGCAATTCTAATTAAAGTGTCCTCACTAGGGTATTAAAAGTTGTTTAAACAATACAATTTAAAACCAAAGCAAACAAAAATGAAGGTTTGTAAACCATTAAATAAAAGCCTGTGATAATCTTTGTTATTTGCTATTATAATATTAATACATTATCACGTAATGCATATCTTATCCACGATATCAATGCCAACGGGCAATGACGTCAGATTCGTTTCGTCAGTCCACAGAGTACTATCCGAGTATACAGTCTAAACTCTAAACGTCAGTCGATCGTTGGAACCAAAGAAGGCGTGTTTTACTTACGCAACTTGTTTTATATCTACAAACTAATAAACTTATTAATGAAGAACTGAGTTATTATACAATGTTCGCGTTTTATTTCAAGATGTGAGTGAAGTGACTTATTTTTGAGCTCCAATTTAAAATATTTAATAATTGAAACGCGAAGAACATTTTTGGATGATAATTATTATTTTTGAGATTATTCACGTGACTGACATATAGTTTTTTGAGGTGAGCATATTATTATTGATAATAGATTTGTTTTAGACATTAATTTTATTTTTAATATTATAGACTTTGAAGCTTAATCATGAGATTTGAATATAAAAGCCGAAACAGTAAAGTATTTAAGCGTTTGTAAATAAAAGATAAAGCAAATTGGATAAAACAAACATCACAAGACTTATTACAAAAAAAAATTACATAAATTATTAATACTGTATAGTTCTAATTATTCAGAAGATTAATACATTGAACAATAATTTTTAAGTAATAATTTGATATTAAATTTAAAAAAAAACCCTTTAGAGATAAATAGGACGTTAAAGTTGGATCAAAATGGATTTTATAATTGGTGGACTGGCGGGGTCGGGCGCCACAATTTTCACCAATCCCATGGACGTTGTGAAAACTCGCCTACAATTGCAAGGAGAGCTGCGCGCGCGCAGCGAACACAGTTCTAGATACAGAGGCATATTTCACGGCTTATACGTCATAGCCAAAAATGATGGGATTTTAGCTCTTCAAAAAGGACTCGCTCCAGCCATGGTTTTCGGTTTTTGCATGAATTCGGTAAGGTACGGTGATTGATTTTATTATTCTAGTAGTTAGTTTTATATGATATTTTATATATCGTTTCCGTCAAGGGAAAACCGTAAATATAATCGTTTTATTCAAGTTATATAATAGAAAAGGAAGTGTGTTAAGGAAAATAAGAGAATTGATTAATAAGGCCAAGACCATTGATCGTTTTTCCTGGAAAATTTTAGCGAATATTTATTTCAAAATATTAATTTTAAAACAAATGCAAAATTTATAATAATTTTCACGCACACAAACTTATAATTTTCAACACTAGGTTAGGAATGTATCATGTAGCGGAAGTTCAGGGCTGGACAAAAGATAAAAGCGGTGACATCAGCATTTACAAGACCATTTTTTGGTCAAGCACGAGCGGTGTAATAAGTGGATTTGCTGCCAACCCTGCATCAGTGCTAAAAACTAGGATGCAATCGGCGGCTCATCCTAGTATCGCTGTGGGAAGACAATATGTCTACAATGGTAAGTCAAAGGTAACAAAACTCCAAAATGGCCACTTTACAACCAATGTACAATTTATTAAAGAGAATGAATTTTGTTTGTTGTACTGTATTTTTGTACCGTATTTTTACCTTGGAAGTAAATTAGCAATGGGATTCTCATGCGATTTGTCGAACATACTTAGTTCCGCGACATACGCGGTGCAAAGATAATTTCTGTTGTCAATAGTTAATAAGTTTACTTTTACGCTGGATTACTTTACTTCAGATATTTTCACAGTATCATGTCATACAGCATGATATTGGGGTAATGCATTAGATATTGATACTATATTTGTACCGCAAAAGAAGACTGTTCGAACATAAAATTAGAAATAAATACAAATCAAAATGATCACCTTAGGTATAATCTATAGTTATAATCTATATATTTATAAAAAAATAATTTATTTGCATAAAATTATTAGTAAACTTAAGTAAAAATGTGATTTATACAAAATTGCTACCGGAAACAAAAATAAACACACATCATTAGACTCCATAAAATAAGTAATTCCTTCAAAGTTAATTCTTTACATTTTTTAAAAATAATCAAAACATAAATAAATTATGCTAAACATCCAGATTTATTACTTATTAAAATGGCCGTACATGAATTTTATATCCGTAATTTTTAATACCAATATAAACAAACGTCTAAACATTCATAATAAGAAACTTCGTTTCAACTAACCATTTTTAAAATACTTTCTGACCACATACTACAAAAGTACCAAAGTACAAAACCTAAGCAAAGTATCTACAAAAGTACAAAAGTACAACCAACATATTCATCGTTATAACAATATAAAATCAAATCATTTGCACCAAATAAAAATTTTCTTCTCGTCTTTCTTATTTTATTATCTTTAAAAGTGAATAAATAATGCTTATTCGAACAATGTGTATTTAAAATTATTTATCTAATAAAAATACATGTTATAATTAAACTTTATTTCTGTCCTAGGTATGATAGATGGCTGTGCAAAGATTTACAAAGTGGAAGGCATGCGAGGGTTTTTCGCGGGTGTGAACGCGACGTGCACCAGACTAGCTATCGGCAGCGCGGCACAGCTCACCACCTTCTCCATGTTAGTAGTGAAAACATTTTTAATTTTTTTGGAAAGACATTAAAAAGATAAAAAGAAAGTAAAACATTTGTATTTTACACGTAACTTTTTTCTGCGCCGCAAAAGATATCCTAAGAAAACAACTCTAGGATTTGCATTTGTTGTTGTACATAATACTCAATAAAAAGATAAAATATTAAAGGTAATTATTTTCTGCAGCGCAAAAAATACCTTGATGTAGTATGGTATATGCGAGAAAACGCCTTTAGGACTTGTATTTGTTGTTGTTATTATAGACATAATACTTATTTTAAAGATAAAAGATTAAAGGTAAGGCACGTGTATTTTACACGTAACTTTTTTCTGCAGCGCAAAAGACACCTTGATGTCTTATGGTATATGCGAGAAAACGCCTCTAGGACTTGCATTTACTTCAAGCTGTCTAAGCGGACTTATGGTAGTCCTTGCTATCTGCCCATTAGACGTAGTCGCCGTACGACTTTATAATCAGGGTAATTTAGAAGAACTTTGCCTTTCATTTGCTTGCAAAAGTATTGTTAATCAATTCATTGTTCCAATACTTGTAACGTTTATCATCCGCATAGTTTAAATACTAATACCTTTACTGAACTTCTCTGCATGTCAAAAATATAGTTGCTATCGAAGCATAGTATACGAATAGGGAATATAAGAGATACACCCAAATATTATACCCAGGATACTCAGCTACATTTAGATGTGGAATTTTCTAAACATAAAGCACGAACACAATTCTAGTATAGCATATAAATCCATTCCAGAATAAAAAAACACCTGCTTGAGCACGGTATATTGGAGGATTCTCCAGCGACCCTCGCCTTCACAGCGAGCATAGTGTGCGGGGTCGCCTGTATTTTGTTGGAAACGCCTCTGGATGTAGTCAATACGCGTCTTTATAATCAGGGTAATGTTTATGTTAAAAGGAAGCTTTGCAACTAGTTTTTACTTATTGTACTCGTAGGATGTCCATTACATAACCCTCTATATTCATGGCCATTTATGTATCTGTCTGTCTGCTCTGTGTCATTCTGCTCACATCCTGCTATGTGATACTCATATATTATATCGTTTCAATAAAATCTCTGTTATATACGATCACTTATATACATTTTTTAACAGATTACTATTTTCAGGGCCCGCAACGGAAGGCCAGCTCCTTTACAATGGAGTTCTTGACTGTCTTAAAAAAACATATATGACCGAGGGTATCCGAGGGCTGTACAAAGGCATAGGACCACTCTACCTCAGAATAGCGCCTCATACCACCCTGTCCCTCGTGATATGGGACATGCTAAATATATTATTTGAAAATAAAAGAACTTAGTAAATGTTTTATGTTTTTATTGAACCCAAACTAATTTTACGTTTATTTTTTATACAACAAGTGAATCAGAAGCATCTCGCTGTGATAGCTTATAGCGCATTATAGGTGGCGTAAAATACATCTCAAAATCGACATCAGAAGAACTGCAACTTGAGCTGATTTCTTCGTCTTCACATGAACAGCTGTCTATAGTATCTACCTCTTCCTCCTGCTCAGAGTTATCTTTTTCGACCGGTATTACACCGATAGCTTCATCATAAGCCTTTAAACAGGTCTTTTGGCAATTTTGTTGACGGGAATTGGACCAAACTTCTTTTACCGCTGCTCTAGTAAGCCGTTTTTGTAATCTTGCCTGCTTTTTTAATTTAGCTTCATTGTTTTCAGATTCTATCTTGTATATTAACGGAGTATATTGGTTGTTGAGTTCTTCTGGGTTTTCTAAACCGGGTTGCAGCTCGATACAATATTGTCCATCCTTTTTACTAATTTTGAGCGTGGGTTTATCTTCTAGCAGTTTCTTCACACGTCTCTTCAGCTTTATTTCCTCTACTGCAGATCTTCTGGATTTAGCTTTATTTAGCATATAAAGTAGTCTTTTAGATACAGCTCCTGGCTTCCAACCATCGTGTACCTGATAAAGTGTAGTGAATTAGAATATCGTTATTTTTTTTCTGCACATAATTTAAACGAAAAAAAAAACTCTTACTTTGCTTTTATGCACTATTATAGAATAATCAAATGACCAAGATCATATTTACAGCGACTTTGTGGTATCGTAAAATTGTAATTATAATTTTTGTTTGTTATACTGAAGTCAAGATTTTACAAAATTTTTTTTTTCTAAAAAAAGTGGTAAAAATAATGTTCTATATTTGTTTAGGTAAGCTTTTTCGTGATATATTTAGGCTATACTTGTAATTAGAAGTATGTATGTATCTATTATCTCCAAATTAATTAAAAATGTCTATACAACAGGTTTTCGCGATTCGTATACGTTATTAAAGCCAATCCGCTTTATAATGGTATTCTTAATTATTATATGTTCCACGTTTAATTAGAAGGATAAAAACTACCTTTTAACATATTCCATTTATTTTCACTTACAAATACTTGACGTTACAAAATTTAACTTAGCACAATACCAAAGAGACCTGCACTTAATAAATTATTAATATCAACAGCATAAATATTGATTCTTACGCAAAATAAATTAATAAATACGACACAGCACACTTATCACGAAACCTGGGTAGACACATTTTTACTGCTGAGGGCAATTATTCGATCACGTTGTTGTTGTTTCATAATCTCTGAATTAATAAACGAATGGAAACAGGGAACGTGGAATGAGCTTAAACTAATGCCTTGATGTGCTAGAGTATCCAATCGTTCATTTGGTCGCTTATTTTTACGATCTGTTAATCTGAAATAGGTTTTGTTTCCGTGTGCATCAACAGCAACTATCCCTTTATCTGAAGGAGTAGGATGCCGACATTTAGTTTGTTCAGTAAAACTATGTAAACGTCTTGTATCAAATCTCTGGTGAAGCCCCTTCTTTGATTTCTTGGAAGATGGCAAATGGAAAACGGTAGTTGGTTGTGGTAATTGGACATCTTCTCCATGTGCTAACATTTCTTGCAGAGTAGAAATAAGTAATTTTCTGTCGCCGCCATGACCAACGATTCCTAATTTAGATAAATGTCTCGGAGACACATCTCCAAAGCAACTCCAACTAGCCTCCGATTTATAATCATATTTATTTTCTCTAGGCTTACCTTTTTTATTTTCGACAACCCGACGGGGCCTTTTGGTGGCTTCAGGTGGCCTTAAATATTTTTTCCACCTACCTTGCGAATCTATGTAACCATCTACACCGACGACGAACCATTTGCCATTCATAGCTTGGAATTTGCCTGTTTCACCGTCCACCTGTTCACCATTAGGTCCTATAAAAGTATTTGGAGCCCATCTTCCATCCGGACCAACATATCCTTCTATGTTGATTTCCAACCATTTGTGATCTGGACTCCAAAAGCCCCCTAAATCACTACATTGTTGTTTCCCATCGGGACCTTTAAAGAATCTCGGTACAGGGTTTCCATATCTATCCAAAAGTTTTACTCGATAATCCAAGTATGTATATTGTGAACTATTATCAGATTTAAATACTTTCTTTCCTTTATAAGTTGGATCAAAGGTTGCATTTGGTGGAGTGAACTCAATAATCCATTCGTCGGAATCAGTATCAGAACCAATTGAAGCACTGTCTTCGGAACATGAACAAGAAACATCCATGTTTGTAGTTTTAGGGGTTGGTAACGCTGGGTAACAAGTACACGGTGGGTCTTCTGTATCCGGTAATATCCCCAATGCTTGCTGGTAAGTTTTTAAGCAAATTTCGTGACACATATCTCTAAAAGCACTTTGAATAAAGTCACGTTGAGCTCTTGCAAGCCGTCTTTGTTCACGTTCTTTCTTCTTTAGACGCTCACGATTCTCTTCTTCAGTTCTGCCAATTGTGTAAGTTACCACAGGCTTATCCTCATAAGGATGTTGGCTCAGTGCTCTCGGTCTACTATAAGATTTCATTGTCTCCATTGTCACAGTATATTCACCGTCTTTTTTATGGACAACAAGTAAGGGTCGTTTCAAAGGACGTTTCTTTTTGCCAGTATCTTTTCTTTTCTTTTTAGAAATTATCTCACCCGGATTTCGTGCTATTTTTAACAATCTAACAACATGTTTATTTGAAGCTCCTGGTTTCCACATCGGACGAAACTAAAAATAAAATGAAAAAAATAATAAGAAACAGAAATAAAGAAATTTATTTTTACGACAGTAAAGTGCACTATATAAATGTAACGGTAGGTTGACGAAGATTTTCTTTAAGATAAATTTTATCTGAACTTATTTCATTTATTTTGGGAGCTATGCCTCCAACCATACTGGAGCTATGCCTCCAACCATACTGCATACTGCAGCAAAATAACTACCTACTATGAGAAAACTTAATCATTAGTTATTTTATTACTTACTTTCATTCCGGGTATATCTTCTGCTGTCCATAGCCAGCCCATTTTCCTAGGAACATTCTCTAAAGTTCCGGTACACGGCAAAGCACATCTACTGTGTCCTATCTGTGGGGCTGTAAAGTCAATAACAAAGTGACAAAATATATGATTTAAAAATCAATTATTATTTTTAAAACGAACCAAAAAATACGTACGTATACCTTTATAACCATAGTTAAATTTAAACCGGTCGTCTTTCCTTTTTTTCTTGCCTTTTTTGGAATCTTTTTCGGATTCAACGTCTTTCTTGTCGCTTGTTTGTTTTTTTTCTAAAGCTGCTCTTTGTGCAGAACCTGCTTTCATGCTCCTTTGGTCTTCTTTCTTTTTGCTTTCGCTCCCAGATGTACTGTATGTTTTTATTTTATTTTTATCAACAAGTTTGTGAAATGTTGGGCAGGGTATTGGCATTTCTTGTGCTGTTTTTCGTGATAAATCTTCACCAACTGTTTCATAGCCTCCGCATACATTGCAATATGTTGTCTTTTTAGCAAAACCAAAAGTGCATTCACAAGTACAGAAACACGGATCTTCTCCAATTTTAATTTTTGCAGAAACACCACCTACTACTTCTTCAATTTTGTTTTCAACTCCAATACTAGTACAGCATGGAGTTTTGGAGTTTTTTAAATCCAATAAAATTCGTTCATCAGGTGGCGTTGGTAACTCTCTAAATTTTTTATTATCACAATCGACTTGTTTACATTTAGTAACAGTAATTAAATGGGCTGCTTCTTCAGGCAGATCAGTCGAACAAACACTTCCTGGCGTGTCCATATTACTCTGACACTGACTGTCACATTTCTTGATCTGAAACTTCTTTTTTATTGAACTGGATGGAGCTGATTGAGAAGAACTTTTGAGTTCTGAAGAAGCTCTAGCTGAATCTGGATCAGAATCATCATTTTCTATTGTAAAATAGCCTACATGATAAACTTTTCCATTAAATTGACATTCTGGGTTTCCAAATATGTATTGAAACACATTAGTTTCTTTTGTACAGTACATTGAGGAGTACGATTTACTTCTGAGTAGTGAATTTTGTTTAGTACAAATTATTTGAGGTACGCTTTTAATCATTTTAACTGATAAATTGATCTCTTTATTTATATTAAAATTGTTTTTTAGCTCTTTGGTTTCTGACATATTTGATGTTTCGTTATTTTGGTTATACATATGTTTTACTTCCGAATCCGTAATTTTGGAAATTTCATAATGATGATGTTGTTCTAAACGTTTAGCCATTGAAATGGAGTTTTTTGATTCAAGATTATTGGACTGATTATTCTTAATCGGTTTTCGGACATTGCTTAAGACTGAAATAGGCTTGGAATTAATCTGGGTGTATAAGAATGTACTGTTGTCGTCTTCGGATAATGATCGAAAACGACTCGTAACTTTGTTACTTAGATATGTTAACTTCATACTCAATTCAATGGTGGCTGTACGTTTTGATGTATTCTCATCATACAAATTGTATAAGCCATCTACAGTTGGAGGTAACATATCAGGCTTTTTATTTAAACTACAAAGATAATTTAAAAATAGATTGCTCCACGGTATTCTTGTTGTGGCTACTTTCAAGTCAGGATCACTTTTCCTGCAAATGAACAGCTCTAGAGGATATTCTTTCATTTTAGATAAAAGTAAAGAAGGCCTGTTAACTATTAAAATAGATTGACCGATGTGCACATTGATCTTTGCTTGTGGTTTCTTTGTTACAGACTTAGTTATTCTTACTGTAGTTTTCTGTTTCGCTCTTGCTTTCTTTAAATCTTTTATTTTGTCTTTATTTGGATTGTTTATATTAAATTGAAATACATTTTCAAAATGGCCCACGACTCTGTAATCATTACACTCTTTGTAACTTTTTAAATCCTTAATGAGTATCTCGAACAAAAACATTGAATCCGAAAGAGCCATATTAATTGCTTCTTTTGTATTTTCTTTTACAATAATATTACATTTAACATTATAAAACTATAAAATTTAGATTAATTTTGACGTTACTTGTAATTTACTTGATATCCAAAAGTCTATTGATTTAATTACAGAATTGTGAATATTAGTTTTTTTTGTGATTCCAAGCCGTAGTGGCCAGATTTCAATTATGTTTTTACTAGAAAGGTCCATCTTATGTAAACAATAAATAAATACAGCTGGTATTTCCATAAAAAAATTTGTTCCCAAGTAATAAGCAGAAATCATTATCGAGTAGATATATACCCAATAGACACAGAAAATAGTTTTAAACAACAAATTATGTTTTTGCATATTTTTAAAAATACACAAATACTGAATATTGAGGCAATAGCGATATGCTAGTCTATAACCTTAAAAGTAAATCCCAATTTCAATATTTCTTAGGTACTATCTATATTTATAAATCGTCCGTCACAGTGTTTTTCGGCAATGGACTTGGAAACTATTTAGCAATTTTTAGAATATCGTGGGCACAGGTACTTACATATTTTTTTGTGATATGCTCTACCTTAGGACATAGGATAGGTTATATTTAAATTTAAAACAATATTTTTTTTCATTGTAACTCATAGCCATTACTTAGTTTTATATATACATAATATATACCTCTAATTCAGGAAGTATTTTTTAATGAGAATGATAGTTTATATCCTTGGATCCCGTGAAAGTTGATAAAAAGCCCGTGAAAGTGTTTTCTTTTTGGTATAACCTTCATTATTAAAAGTCATGTCATTTTTTGCCAGACACTTTTCCGTTTTAATGTCACGGTTCACCAAATTTCATAATGGTCTATCGTTCTTACCAGTGCTAGGAGCATATATTGACAAGCTTTCAGCTTTTATAAATTAACGAAGGTCTGGGGTTCACGGGCTCTAACCTAATAATATATATAGATAAGCACGTTAAAAAAACTCTTCATTTTTATCTTATTACCTACCTATTTATATAGAAATACTCAATACTATATACTTAATAAAAATAGCATTTCCGATCTATAGATTTTTTATTAAATCTAGAATGGTTGCAGAACTTGCAAATACAACCAAAACCTTCTAAATTTGGATCAACACATTCACAACGTAAATAATAATATACTTTTGGGCACTTTTGCGAAAAAGTTGTTTTTTTATTTAAAAATTTGTAACAATAGCTATAAATACAAAAAACAAATGTATAAATCTTTTTGTCGTTTTAAGCTAACAATAATCTTCAGAAGGGGAAGAACAGGTTCTGTTACAAGATCTAACGGTGCCTAATGTGTGTGCTTTTTTAAATCTATCCTGCATCGTACATGGTGATAAACATTTAAGTGGTGTATTCGATGCTCTACTGGTCTTTACCGGGCATTTTAGTTCCGGTATATCGTCATAAAACTGTAGTTCCTCCATAATTTCTTTATATTTAGCTAACTTTTTGGCTTCAGACCTATTTTTTTGCCATGCTACTGGAGATACCTCGCTTTTAGCATAGTTCATGGACACATTCATAACTAATGGACTTCTCGCTTTAGCAGACGAATAAGACACAGACTTCTTAACTTTTTCTTTCTCATGTGGAGCCTTTGCCCCACTTTTTTCTACTTTTCCTTTACCTGGTGTTGTGCCATATTTTTCTTTACTATCACCTTTATCCTTGGCAACTTGAATTGGTTTTGTATGATCTTTTTTAGAATTAAGCGTTAAATTTGTTTTAGATATTATAGTTCTTCCGCGTTTCTTTGAATACCATGCCCATTTACCTTCTTTATCGACATAACCATCAACCCCTATTTTTAAATTTTGTCCGGTATTATCAGTGAAAAAGCCTTCTTCAGCGGAATAGTACATGCCGTCAGGGCCGATGAAATTCATTGGAACCCACCTATTATCTGGACCTATATACCCATCTTTACTGATTTCCATCCAGATGTGATTTGGACCCCAAAAACCTCCTAAGTCACTACATTCCTCTTTACCGTCAGGACCTTTAAAAAATCTCGGCACAGCATTTCCAGTCTTATCTACTATTTTTACTTTGTAATCTAAATAATTGTACTGACTGTCGTTTTCCGACAGAGTTGGTGGATGTTTAGCTTTTACGTCCCATCGGGCTGCCGGTGGAGTAAATTCGATAATCCATTCATCATCATCAGTATCACTACTTGATATGGAATCTACATCAGAACAAGAACATGAATCAACTGGTGGAGTAAGGTCTTGAATAGCTTCGGTATGGCAGGGACAATCAGGATCGTTTGGATTAGGCAGAGGCAAAAGGCCGATGGCTTGATTATAAGCTTTTAAACAAATCTCTTGGCACCTATCTCGAAAAGTTGATTGCAACAAGCGACCTTTTCTTCTCGTCTGTCTTCGTTCCCGCCTTTCCCGTTTTCTCTGAATTTTTCGCTTTTCTTCTTCTGTTTTTCCTATTGAATAAACAATTGGAGGCTTCTCGTCGTAGGGATATTGAAAAACAAGTCGTTCTTTTGAATATTTTTTAAAGACTTCCATTTGAACCGTGTATTCACCGTTCTGCTTTTTCACTACCAGGGTTGGTTTCATTTCTAGTTTCTTCTTACGCTGCAACATAGCTCGTTTCTTTTTTGCTATTATGTCCACTCCATCTCTTATTGTCCTATAGCGTCTTACTAAAATTTTGTTTGCAGCTCCTGGTTTCCACTTAGGTCGAGGCTGAAAACACGATGAAAAAAATACTTTTAGTGTATTTTATATTGCTATAAAATAATACAACAAACTACTTAAAATCTTACAATACGATATAACTTAAAATAAATGTATTATTTCTGTTTGCAAAATAAATTGTACAAATTGACTTTGTCTCCGTGGAATTGATATGTTATACAGGACTCTTATTTGAATTAAATGATATTGTTCACTACAATATTGATTTTAATTTTGGATTTGCCTAAATCTATAAGTTCTATCAAAGAATATTAAATATATTTTTTTCTCAAATATTTTTTTCGTAACAAATATAGCCTAAGTAACACTCTACAACATAATCATCCACTCCTTATAGCTATACGCTAAAAGTCCTGTCAAAATCGGTAACAAATAGAGACAGAAAAAAAATAAAAATGTTATTTTGGTACATGTACCGTTTAGTAAAAAACGGTTATTAAAATTACATATATACACTCTAAGTACATCATATTTTTCAGTTGCTGTAAATCAACTGTTTACTGTTTAGATTAAAAATGGCGGTCCGGTACCCAATACGGTCAAGAAGATAACATTTATAAATAGGTACAAAAGAAAATAAAGTCATAAAGGTATATTTTATTAACGAAATATATCACTTCACCATTTCCATGTTTATTTGCTTATTGTCCTAATTTCCGTATATTTTGAATGTTTGAAGTTCTTTTTACTGCAAAATAAAACACGATTTGCATTAGGAATTTTGGAATCATCTGTTAAATATAAAAAAGTTATTAAATAAAATTCAAATTAATTTATCAAAATCACCAATGAAAAAATATAATAAAATAAAACTTACAGTAGCAAATTTAAGAACAACTCCTTTCAAACAAATTCATTCGATGTGTTGATTAAGTTATTTTTCTCGCGACTTATATAATAAAGGTTCATAACTATGGAAACACAATAGATAACTATGGAGCACAAACTTCTTTCAGTAAATGGAAACCATAAAAGCATTTAGTGATATAATATAATAATTTTAAAAGTTCGTATACCCATAATATTATTTAAATAGTTATTACCTACATGTGGTAATATTAAGGTTTAAAATACACACAAAATATTTTGAAAAATACGTTGTGATTAAAAAAAAGTACCTTCATTCCTGGAATATCTTCGGCGTTCCAATTCCAGCCCATATGTTTAGGAACCGGTGGGTATGGATATTTCGTCTCCGGTTTCTTTTCCATGGTCGCTAAAGCTACCATAAAAAAAATAATGTTACTGATTAGTAGACTGGTAATAAAAAATGTTAAATTTAACTTAACTTAAAGTAATTTTGGGGATTAGCAATATAGGCATATAGGGATGAGATAAATATTAAAATTATAAAGGATACATACGGGTTTCCTCAACATTTGCAGTAAATTTTCCAATC
>JAPOND010000015.1:520511-532504 GCA_028829205.1 Ithomia salapia aquinia | reverse complement strand
GCCTTTATTCAGAAATTTACAATAGTTGTTGTTATTTACAAATGTTTTACATAATATTAGTTTGCATTATCTGTATTCTGTATGCCTTTTGGCAAAGGCCTCCTCCATTTCCTTCCACTTTGTACGGTCCTGGGCCAGTCTGTGCCACTTACTTGAACAATATCATCATCCCACCTTTTCCTTGGACGTCCTTATTCCTCTTTCCCTCTCTAGGATACCATATTTTCTTGCTCCATTTGTCAAATACCCTAGCAGTATGACCAACCCATTTCCATTTAAGTTTTTTTTATTTTTACTGTGACATCTTCTGCTTTTGTACAGTTTCTTATGATGTTGTTTTTAATTTTATAACTACACACTTACAATACTAGTCTTTTAATCGTTATTGTTCATAAAATAAGTAATAACTACAATTATTAGATAATTGTGATAAGCTGATATTCCACAGGTTTTTGTGCTCAGAGACATGATGGATATTTCCAGCATTCTTTGTTATGCGAATGCATTGTTCTCTCGTGAAAATGTCAGTGATTGATATTCCATGATAAATTGTGTCTTTTATTGAGATTTTTGATAGAGATCATTCCTACACGTAAATTAAATAAGTATTAATTAAGTATTTAAGCGGAGTTCTCAACAAACTTTTTACACCTTGGCCGAATCTCCACGTCTACGTGATATATCATCAACGGTTCTAGAAAGGACGGTACAAGCTAACAACCCCAAAAAGATGTAAATATGAAGGTAGCCTGAAATAGTTGGCCAAACTTAATACATTATTTTATTTCTGTCTACGTTTAATGTATTTCATCTAAATATGAACGTCATAATGACATTGATTTATAGGCATCGAATAAAATGCAATGCTATTTGTTATATATCTGCTTTTATTTAAAAACATAGTAACTTGTTCAAACGTAGGGAGTACTATATTTTACAAAAGGCTTGAGCGCTCAAAATGCTGGAGTGAAGAAGACATAGCTAAATTACGTGCTCGACGAATATTCGAAAATATTATTCCACCCACTTTTAGTTCCGATAAAGTAAGCGCACAATACTTAAAAGAAACGTTAAATTATTTTAAAAATGCTCTTAAAACAGTAGAAAAAGACGTGGACGAGAAAACAGGTGTTCTTTTAAAAGACGTTTTGGCCGACACAATTGGAGCCCACTTAAAAAGCCAAATACTACCATCTGCTAGATTAGCTTATTATGCAGGATATATACAATACAGAAATGTAAGGGAATTACACGATTTTTTCGATCAAATAAAAATATTTCTAAATACTCAGGGTTTAGGGTGGAGAGGATCTAGAAGCGTTCTACAGACGACTAACTTTACCGTTGAAAAGGTTCGAATAGGAACTGGTCACAAATTAATTGATCCATGCACTAGATTGGTAACTAAGCGAGACCCAAAATCTTGTATTCACATACCAGCACCTAAATCGGATGATAGTTTTCGACCATCTGCTATAACGTTACCTTTAAAATCTGGCGGTTTAGTAAATTTAATGTCACCGGTATCCGAAAATATATTGTTAAAATATTACACTACAGCCTCACGGTGCATATTGAGTAATTCACCGGACACATGCCGTCATTCTGATTTTGTAAATTTCAATAACGAACTTTGGCACTGGATGAAACGTGATGTTGCTCCACATCTGGTGGACGAGAAATTATATGCTGCTTATGGAGGTGTATTGAGAGTTGCTGCTGCTGTGCAACGCTATGGCAGTGGATTATCACGTAGAAATCTATTTGAATATCAAGATTCCGGTGTTTCGAAATGGCATCCATGGAGGGCACTCAAAGAATCATATATTTATTTGAATACAGACTGGACCCCACACTTGTATGTAGCGGTTGTGCTGATGATAGGAGTTGCGATTTGTCTTTTACAAGTATGTTATACTTATATCTTAGGAGATGACGATGTTTGTAATTGTAAAGGACCAAATCGTTCCACCGGCAGTAAGGATATAGCCTATGCAAATGTTGATTCTAATATTCCAGCTATGTTACCGTCTCAGCAAAGTGCAGTTTACTACTCAGACCACAGGCGAGCTAAGATAATGTCGACTTCAAAAACAAAAACCTCGTCTGTGGGTTCAATAAAAACACAGAAAGTTTACGATTTACATGAAAATACAGAAAAGTTAATGGCAGTTATTTTGAGTGATAACGAAATTACGAGTGACGGATCCCTATCTCCTCAAAGTAGTCATAATTCAGAAGAAAATGTTAAATTGTGCCATACCGAAAAGGTTAAGAGTCCGCCTAAAATAGACACACCCATTAGTCAAATAAAAATAGAAAGAAAACTGCCTAAAAACCCATCTCTAACACCCATGTACTCAACTAGTACTGTGACTAACTCTGAAGTTACATACCAAGGGGCACTAGTAACTGACTCGTTATCCATTACTGGAACTTCAACTTCAGCGAGAACAATTAGCTCTACTACTTCTAAGTCTAGATGTCGCAGGTCAAGGAGTTCACGTGACTTAGCTTGGGCTCGACGCGTTGTCTCCAAGAATTCCCTGCAAAAAACTACATCTGGTACAGAACACGACGTCACGTCTTACACAACTCCGAAGTCACACCGGTAACAAAGACTTTCTTGTACGTAATTTTATTTTTAGGATTTTTCACTTTTAGGTTATTGTATATTGTTTAAGAAATGTTTTTATTTAAGACACATTTAAAATTTGTAAGATGAATGTTTATTTGGTTATAAAACGTAACAAAACCATGAGGTTTATAGAGTAATAAATTATAAATATTTTCTGTTGTTATTTACTTATAGTAATTCTAATTAATAAAAAGTAATAAATATAGTTTTTAAACTAAAAAACACGTTTAGTCCAAAGGAAAGTTACTCACAAACATACAAACCCATATACATGTGAAGCTAATAAAAGCGTGTTAATATATTTGCACGTTTCTGTTATGTCGAAATGGCATCAGAGATAAATACTAAATAAGAATATCGTACTATTGTTTATAAACTTTCTTACCGCGGCGCCACGTGTAAATAATCTTCCTCCAAATTTCACGCATACAAAGTTTGGCTCTAATTTGAAGCGCTATAAAATTTAAATGTATAAATAAATAATAAAAATAATATTCAAACAATATTTTATTAGGTACAGTGTCATACACAATTTCGTTATCTTGAACATAAAATAATGGAACATTGAATATACATAAATTAACTTAAATAAAAATCTCCAACGCATTTTAAACTATCAAATAAATATACATATCACATGTAACACGTTTTGTACCTTTATAAATGACGGTCTAAAATAATTATGGAATAAATGTTTCTTACATTACTAGCATAACTTCGAATAAATTGTAATCACAGTGTAATTTAATTTTACATCTACTTATTGCCATCGCAATAAATTCACTTATCGAATGAAACACTCATGGGTGTACCAGACAAAACTATATATGTGAGGTATAACAAAACAATACGTATTCCTAGTCAACTTTGCAAAACATTTGTAACACACAATCTCATGTCAACTATACTAGCCCCTAAGTTAAAACTACTATAAGAATTTAAACACTTCTTAGTCCAGTAAATACTATATATATAATAAAAATATTTGTCAATGATTTTACATGAACAAACCTTTTATTAAATATATAAGAACAAAGTTATTTTCGTTAGACATACCAACAAACAAAGGCACTCAAAATTCTTTGTGTAATTTCTTGTGTACAATATTTTCTTGAGCGTCTTTATATAGTAGTACCTATATTGAATTGATGACCTTGAGTTATGTTTAAAATAAACCATTTTATCACATTTTAAATAATACTTACAACGATACCTATAAAGTTATAAGAACTCAGTACAGTCCCCAGTACGAGTTTTAAAGTTGCAAAAACTTGCAAAGTTTTCCAAAATATTCAAATGAAACTGTTAAAAAATTACATTGTTTGGTTATTTAGCATAATTTAGAGTATTTATACTACTGACTGTAAATTATATTTTGTACAAATTTGGAATAGATTTTGATTCGACTATTTCGAATACTTTCATAGTTTTCGTCAACTCAAAACTCGTACTACGGGAGACTGTTGACAGATGTGAAACTTTGACATACATAACTATTCTTAGATTCTTTGATATATTATTAGTCTCTTTAACACTGAAAAGTGTGTTTTTGTAGTAATCCAACTTCTTTTCTCTTCTAAGAATTTTTGATAGAAGTTTCTCTTGAAAATACTACACGGTGAATACTAAAATAGTTTTTTATAGACTTATGACCGATTACTTAAACTAAACTTTTATTATAAATGCTGTCGTTTGTCTAAGACAATGCTATTATTATCAATGTATGTATTGTTAATTTATAATAGGTATTTGTTATGAGCTAACCGTCAGTCAAGGTCCGCCTGCAATAGGTGGGTCGGTATGTATGTGATTTTTTATGTACACGTTTACGGTAGCTACCCATAGTTTGATCTTAACCTCTACCTTTCAATCTGTAATCTTTTCAATCAACCAAGTTGAACCAAGTTTCTATGACGAATATGCATTATATACTGCATTAAATATATAAACATAGTTATTTTTGTATATTTTTGTACTGTCGGTTGCTCCACTTCCTGTGCATGTATTTGACGATGTACAGCGGCAGACAGGACAGCAGTGTGATTGTGGTCACTTTCCACCAGAAATCCCAGTGGCGTATGAAGTCAGCGTCTGTCGAAAATTCCAGAAAATTTACTATAGATTATTTGTTACAGACCTTAGTCCATAGATTATTTATTACAGACCTTAGTAAAAGATATTCCGAGCTAATTAACTTAGATCGACTTAGAAGAATTCAAATTAGACAGATTGAAAATTACTTTTAAAACAATACAAATAGTCAAAACCAGTTACACTATTTCGGGGCCGCAAATTTTACAGTAACCAAACTAAGAAACTATAATATTTTTACAATAAGTACAGTAACAGAACAGCTCCCGACGTAAATATCATAAAACACTCGTTACCGAAGTAGGAGGTGAATATAAGCAGCGTGGCGGTGTACATGAGCAGGCTGAGCAGTTCCGCGACCACCATGAGATGGTGCCACTTGTGGACGGTGAGCGCCACCATCAGCAGCTCCGTGAGGATGAGCGCCGTGTAGCTGATCTCCACGATGTGGATGAGCTGCTCCTCGAACAACACCAGCGCGCCGTACATTATCACGCCTCCTGGAAACACGGATGGGTTGTGGCTCTGTATGACGACGAATGCCAAAATATTAAGACGACCCGGCTTTGAGAGCCGGTCGTAAATAAATAAATACCACAATTTTTGTAGGCCAACTCTGGCATACAAAAAAACTACGATATGAGTCAAACTGTTGTATTTCAAAACTTTATATAAACATGAGCAGTACGAAATCCTCAATTTACATAGCCTGAAATAATTTCAATAATGTAATTCAAACGACACATTCTCGACATATATATTTTTTACATTGTTTAAAATCGCGAAAATCAAACTAACGAAAACAAACTCAGAACTACGACTACGTAAATTGTATATATATAAATTTCGACCATCGGACCGAACTTATTGTGTGGAAGGGTAGACCCTTTTCCAGAAGAAAAATCCGTTATTATATATAATAATGGATTTTTCTTGTTAATTTAAGAACTTATTACCTTGATAAATAGATATGCCAATCCATATGTAGAATGTTTTATAAGATAGTTGCCGCCCTTTAGTAAGCTGCTTGTAGAGTTGAGGATGTGCGAGCACTGTTGTACTCGATATATCCTTATCCAAGACCTGTGAAAATATTTTAATTAATAATATTATATTTATTCCAGTTTTGAGTGTTCTGACTTGGTTTATTGTTAGAATAAAAAAAGGTAAAATTAACAACTCACCAGAGAAAATACAGGTAACATAGTGAATAGAGTTCCGTAACCGACCATCAGAAACCCAGGATACAGAGACACGGAAGAGAAGTAGAATACCACGGAGAAGACCGCCTAAAACAAATAATTATAACATGAGTCTAAGCACGATAATAAGTTTCCGTTTACATTAACACCTTTAAACACAACCCACTATGGTCAGGTGCAAGCGTACACACTATATGTGTAACCTGCATGAACTCTGAATTCACGCAGGCACACACTGTGATCTCCGGTAGGTGGTGGTACACACCTGCATGGTGGACACGATCAGTCCCCTGTGCACTATGAAGAGGCACAGCGCGGCGGAGCGCATGAGCGACCGTCGGCCGTGCAGCAGCAGCAGCCGCGCCACGTGACTGAACTCACGCACGCTGACGTCACCCGCCAGGGACGCCGCGCGACCCTCCAGACCTTCGATGCCTATACCTGGAGGGGAGGGAGTAGAAGAGTTGTGGATTGTTGATAATTTTACTTATATAATATATTTGACTTATATAATATGGTTGTAAAATGTTTTAATGAGAATCCCGTTTTAGATTTTAATCCCAAACCTGGAAATCTCTGTTTGTAATTTAGACATGAAAATTTTAAAAATGTGGCCTCGGGCATCTAAGAGCTACTGCTTTATTTACTCTAGACTACATCTACTTTTAAATAATGAAATTGTTAAAAATATGCTAAATATTACATCTACGTACCCACATCCGCTTCTTGTATCATAGCGATGTCATTACCCCCGTCCCCCACGGCGGCAACTACGAGATCTCGTTCACGCAACAATCGCACAACTCTTGCCTTCTGTGTGGGCGAGCAGCGCGCTACCACCACGCCGGTACAGTTTTGCAGCAATTCCACCGTCTCTTCCTCGTATGCGCTGAGACAAACCTGAAGTGTTATAAAAATAATGGCGTGTGAGTGTTATAAAAATAAATAATAAAAGTGCGATAAAAATAATGGTGATATTACCACCGGACATATGTCCGCATTGTTGATGCGGTTGATAAAAAAATTGTTAATACATTTTTAATATTGAATATTATTACGCCTTGAAGTTTATGAACTACTCTCGATAAATATAATACTCAAACATTCAGTCATTGTTTTTCTTTGGCTCGTTTAAGACCGAGTATCCATTCTAATCACTGTTTCCCACCGGACACGAATTTCACTATCAAGAGGCAGTCATGGCAGGACAAGTTACCGACGGATTAACCAAGTTACCAAGTATATACTTGACAGAATAACGATGAATTGTCCATTTTAGCAAATTAATGGATAAATAGTCAAGTTTCTTACTTCAAAAACGATCGACTTCTTTCCATCTTTTATATCTATATAACCCTTTCAAAGTTATGCTCACCTCCAGAGTGTCTCCCTCCACGATGAGGTCAGCTCGTTCGTCGCCCATGGCCCGCAACAGTGCGTAGGCGTCCCGGCGCGTGATGCAGGGCGGGGCCGCGCGCCACGCGCCGCCGCCCAGCTGCAGCGACCGAGCGATGCACAGCGCCGTCTCCAACTTGTCACCCGTCAACATCCAGATCTGGAGACAATGAGGTCACGATTAGTCATCGCTTATCGCCACTGTTACTGTCGCTCTCTTCCGTCGATGCGTTTGAGTAAAGCTTACGAAAATTTAGTTACGGGTTCTGACCTCTTAGCTTTCTACCATGCTGAACTATACCGATTAATAGAACTGGTGGTATATATCTCAATGAAAATAACAAACGAAATAAGTGAACGATATTGCGGACTAAGTTTGGTGAAATGACGTGCCGCCGGGCCGTCGAAAAGGGCCGTGGGACATTAATAGTCGGTCTTAAAAGCGATAGCACCTGATAAACTGCCGAGAAATCCCATATAGCTGACGCAGTTCTCGCGCGAGATAAAAGTTTTTTAATAACAAAAATAAATATAACCTTGACCCCCGCGACCCGCAGCATGCCAAGCGTGGCGGGCACCTGGTCGGCGAGGCGGTCCTCGACGCCGGTGAGCGCCAGCAGCGTCAGGCCTCGCTGCAGACGAGACACGCACGCCGCCGTGCGCTCCGGCCGACCGGTCACACTCAGCCGGGCCTCCTTGTACTCGCTCTGGACATACACATACTTTATGAAGTTACCGCACTCGGATTACCGAACAGAATGTAGCCGCGTGCTCGAACCTCAAACTCCAGATATTCGTTCTTGGTGAGCGTCCTGCTGGCCACCACCAGCGTCCTGAGCCCGCCCGCCGCCAGCGACGAGCACTCCGCCGCCAGCCAACCCGACTGCACCAGCCGCGACAGACACACGTCCGCACCCTTCACGTAGTACACGATGGACTGCGTGCTCTCCTCCTGCACACAACATATGGATATGTTACTAATAAAACTTATTATTTTATTAAAATGGCTATTGTTATGTGTAATTACAATTTTAAAGTTGATACATAGAGACTAGCTGTTAGTTGTTACCCTCGACTTCGTCGTTATATACACTCGAATTAGATATTTTTCAATATTTTTTGCTGAAATTCTTTGATTCTAAGATATTTTTTGTATAAAATCATTTATCTTCCAATGAAAGTCCAATGAAATATAATCAAATAACTTTTAACTAATATATAAAGATGTCATTGGTGGTAGTTCTGCATTCGTACCTGAACTATGATGCCCATCATCTTAGTCTCGCTGGTGAAAGGGAAGAGCTGCAGAATATTATACTGCACGATCTCGTTAGCGGCTCTTAATTTCAGAGAAATATTATGCAGGTCCCGACGATACAACGATACACCCATCTGTAGATAGATACACATTATGTTAAATAAAAAAAAATAAGGTAAACTTTTTTTTTTGGCAATTTTTATCAATACAGTTTTTAATGAATTTGGTATTAAGTTGTATTAATTATATAAATTAAAATGTACCATGTCAGTCCACTTGACGAGCGCCACCTCGTCGGGGCTGGCTGCCTGGTAGTCGCACATCTGCTGCTGAGGCACCGCCCCGCCACAACTCTCTGACATCACAGAACTGCCCATATCTACCGAGACGAACACTAATATGGACTCCAATATCGAAAACACACGTTTATAGGAAGTTTTACATATTTTACCAGCTTAGATTTTTAACAAAACTCTCACTAATTTCCTCAATCAACGTTGTTTGAAACTACATGAGGAGAGACTTCTTTGTTTCTTTCGCACACTATAGCTCACCAGAATGCACCTCCTCTGCTCGTTGGTCGTCTATATCGTAAACTGGGGTCACGTTGTGACACAGCGCGAGAGCCAGCACCGCATCCCACACCTGTCTCGGAGTGGGTGCTAGTACTTCGCCCTCCGTGACTGGTGACGTTGGTATGGAGGGCGCATCATTTGTTATGTATTGAGTAAGGAGGCCTTCCACCTATAACATTCAAAAGAAATCTGTTTGGTAATGACCATGTGGGACATACTCAGGCTTCTAAAAATTCATAATTAAAAAAGTTGAGGAAACAAATTGTTAATACCTCATAAAAGTTATTTTTATCGAACAGAGCGTTCCCGAGATGAAGCTTCTGGAAGAACATCTCATTCTTGGTGAGCGTTCCAGTTTTATCCGCCAGCAGGTATTGGACACGACCCAATTCTTCGGGAATCGTGGTGGATCGCATCACAGTACCTGGCATCTGCTTGTCACGTTGTATCGTCCAAGAATAGAAAGCCTTACCCATATCCAAGTTCACTCGAAGGCTGGAAAAAGGTGTTTTTTAACGAAATAACTAAAAAGTGTAAATTGACTTTTTTTAATAAATAAATATAAAATTAATGTGTATTGTTTTTTAAACCTACCTGATAGGTACTATATACGAGAACAGCAGAACAAATCGAAATAAAAACGCGTACCAAGGTCCCTCAAAGCCTTTTAGTATAATGAGAAGTAAAGACGTAAATAAAGTAGCCAAAAATAATACTTTAGTGAAATCGTTTATGCGTAAATCCAGACGACCAACTTTGGACCGTGGGGTGGCGTTGTTCATCACACTGCGAGTTTCACAGCCTGGAGACAAAATATAGACTTCAGCAAGATAATATATTTAGAGTAGGTATTCAGAAAAATAGGGATTGGAAAAAAATAATTTTAATGTATCTTTAAATTTATTATTCGTTATATTGATATTCTAAGCTAAAAACATAAAAATAATATTTTTTGAATTAATTATGGTTAATCTATATCTATAAAAGAGAAAGTATGTATGTTTGTTCCGGGTAAATTCTGAAACGGCTGGACCGATTTTCACCAAATTTTCAGAGAATCATTAGCTTGGTCGAGCGGGTAATCCTGTAAAGTTTGGTGACTATCAGAGCATTTTTTTTTGGAACTGTCATTGTCAATTTCTTTTTAATATCGATCTGATATTGTTTTTATATGAGATATATTTACGTTGTCAAATGCTTTTCTTATTTTTATGTCACTTATGTCATGAATGAAATATAATTAGGTACATTAGGAACATTGAATTATTTAAGGTCAATTGTAATGCCATGATTCTATCTGGGTACTTTTGAATTTTTCGTTATTGATTATTTTTTTCCAGATATCATTGTATTATTGAAATTAATAAAATAAAAATGCCATGTATCTATCTGTGTACCAGCTAGAGAAACGAGTAGAAAAAAAATAAACTCAGGATGAATCATAATTATTGCTGTTTAGATTTCATTTATGTATTTAATATATTTTTTGTTAAGTGTTTCGAATTAATATATCCTTAAATTAAGCCCGGCGAAGCGGGCTGAGTATACTAGTCTTCTATATCTATAAAAGAGAAAGTATGTATGTTTGTTCCGGGTAAACTCCGAAACGGTTAGACCAATTTTCACCAAATTTTCAGAGGATCTTTAGATTGGTCGAGCGGGTAATCCTGTAAAGTTTGGTGACGATCGGAGCATTTTTTTTTGGAACTGTCATTGTCAATTTCTTTTTAATATCGATCTGACATTGTTTTTATATGAGATATATTTGCGTTGTCAAATGCTTTTCCTATTTTTATGTCACTTATGTCATGAATGAAGTATGATTAGGTACATTAGGAACATTGAATTATTTAAGGTCAGTTGTAATGCCATGATTCTATCCGGGTACTTTTGAATTTTTCGTTATTGATTATTTTTTTCCAGATATCATTGTATTAATGAAATTAATAAAATAAAAATGCCATGTATCTATCCATGTACCAGCTAGAGAAACGAGTAGAAAAAAAATGAAATTCAGGATGGATCATAATTATTGCTATTTTGGTTGCATTTATGTATGTAATATATTTTTTTGTTAAGTATTTCGAATTAATATATTTAAATTATGCCCGGCGAAGCGGGCTGGATATACTAGTTAATTGATAAAATCGAAAATAAAATCACGTGACATGTTGCGTTGCGTTTGCGTTGTTTATGACGTTGTAATGTTAACAACATTTTATGACAGTATACCGTTCATGGCTATTATTATTATGAGTTGATACAAAATATTGTTATCTCTGTATGCTGCGATGAGTGAAAACTAACATTATGACGTCACGGTCTGTTAAGTTTGTTCGGCATGTGGTGTGTGTGATTTCGGTACCAGATTTAAAAAAATATATAATTTGATATAACTTTAAAATTTTAGCATAAAAAATAGTTCTTAAATTTAAATAAATAAATATAGAATGAAAAATATACCGATAGAGATCTATGAAACCGACCCGTTAGTTTACAAATTAGAGCGATGAAAGCGGCAAATAAGTTTATAGATTTAAAAAAAAAAAGTTGTTATAAAAGTTATAGATGATCGTTCCCAGGAAAGAAACTCTAATTTCAAATAATGTTACCTGTATAAATAATCAAGCCAGTAGCCTGCCCAGAGGCGACCACACACCCACTCCACAATGTATTCTCTATGTCCAAGGAATCACATTCTTCTTCATCTAATCTCGTACAAGTTCCTATGAAAGAATGTATATCCTTCTCCGGTTTGTCTATGAACAGCTTGGCGTTTATGTCCAGGAGATGTGCGTCTGTCGGTAGCTTTTGTGTGGACGGTAGTGGTATCC
>JAPOND010000015.1:476631-488494 GCA_028829205.1 Ithomia salapia aquinia | reverse complement strand
CCTTTGCACGCGGTCACTCGCAGGACGACCTGTCGCACGACAGCTACGAGCTGGTGGAGCGCTCGGACGACGAGTGCTCGGAACGGCGGCGCTACGTACGCGTGCGGTCTCGCTCCCACTCGGCGGCGCGCACTCGCTCTTGCTCGCTCGACTCGGGCAACGACCTCCCCTCCGACGACGACCGCTCGTTGTCGCACCTCTCGGAGCCCGACGACGGCGACGCGGATCTTAACATTTCTTGTCTTAAGTATAAGAGTGACAATGATTTACCGTTAGATCCGTTTCTTATCGACGATCCGCGAATACTTCCGCGTGAAAAACTATCTGTGCGTTCGGATGGTAACTTCTATAAGGAGATTAAGCGCGCTCTTGGCTCGCGCACCTCTAGTCAGGAGTCAAAAAGTGACATTTACGACTCGAAACTATCCAAAAGTAGCGCTGAATCTAGTAAAAAATCTCGAGATAGCGTTTATCACACGGATAGTAAGAAATCTCGTGAAACTCTTAAAAGCAAGAGTTCTGATAGGTCCGGTTCACGCACTTCCAGTCAGGATTCTAAATCGGATTACTATGACTGTAAAAAGAATCTATACGAACCCGACGACTTAAGTTTACGACGGCGTAGTGTTACGAGCATACAAAATGCTTATATAGATCCATTTGAACCTATATCTCCATCATCTAGTCCTGACTCTGGTAAAGATTATTACGATACTCAACCGACATTTATCGGAATGGAAAAACCAGAATACAGAGAGAAAACACTATTCGATAAATCTCACGAGGATTTAATAGCCAACTTGGTCACTTCACCTAATTACTATCATATACCGACACCGTATTCAACATTCCCTAGTAATAGTAAACACAAAGATTCCTATCCTATCCATTCAGCGAGCTTACAAAACGTAGAACTCGAACAGTATGGCCAATATTCGGATACTAGTCCTATTAAAAAATCGGATGAATTATCAACTGAGGAAGAAGATATGCAACCTCGTACGACACATATTTGGCCAGAAAAAATTGCTGGTCTAGATACAGAAATTGATAATAATAGAACGACCAAGGTTCTTAACTATCAAAGACGTCGTTCTTCAGAAACGGTCTTTAGTTTCGACAAAGACAAAATTGAATCTTTAACGAGATCAACAAGTAAAGAAAACCCGCCTTCACAACTTATTAAGGAATCATCAAATGAATCGGATATTAATGTTCGTGTCTTGCCAGCAATGGATAGCATCGAATATGCTAAAAATAGGGCTAAAGCAGCCGCTATGCAATCTGGAACATCGTCAATTCTTCAATCTGAATTTGATAAATCTATGCGTGGAAAGGTACATACTCATATGGTGCGAAAAGAAAATTTAAAGGAAGAATTAATGGCAAAGACACACTTTGACGAATATAATCCAAAACTTATACTCGATACAAGTTCCAGTAGTCGTCTTGCTGATACAGCTGTTCCATATATTCACCCCACTGTTGAGAGAACAAAAAGTGATCCTAATAGTTTAGCTAACAGACCTCGGTTTAGCAGTGTTAATTCAAGGCGACATGTCCTCATGCATCAAAAGTCAATTGATCTGACTCCAGCTGAATCAAGTGACGAAGATTATATGTTCCGCCAAATCCCAAGCGCTCCACCTATAGCTACCAAACGATCACATTTTGAACTTCCAGCAAGGCATTCGGAAATTGTCAGGCCTTTATTCGATTTACCTCAGAACTACTTTAAGGAATTTGATGCATTTAAAGCAGGTTTCAACGACAATAAACCTGTTATAGAAGATAGCTACGATATTCCTTACGTGTTACATAAAAGACATGTTATGAATGGGACGGCTCCGTCCCCAATGGATGACAAGAGAATACCTCCTGATATTATTACTATGCCTCCTCAAAATGGTCGTCATGTTGTAAATGCACACCCGCGTTGTAAATATCATGACCATCCAAAGTCGCCTAGATCTCCGAAGTCACCGAAATCACCCAAATCTCCAAAGTCACCCAAGTCACCTAAATCACCTAAATCACCCAAATCACCCAAATCTCCCAAGTCGCCTAGAAATAGCATTCAACCGGATCACATGTCGAAGTTCTTAGATGTCGAAAATAGAGATTTCTTGTTTACCCAAAACATCGACCTTTCTAAAATAGATCCTGTTACTTTAGAAATAGATAAAAGCGGACAATTACAACACCTGCAAAGTCCGAAAAGGGATATTTCTAAAACCTTAGATTCTGCATTACTCGAAACACTGAATTCAAAATTAAGTCAGATAGAAAGTGACTCTGCTACTAGTTCAAAAACAGATAGCATGTTACAGGAAAATCAATATACATGCCCACATGATATAAAATTCGCCATAAACGGACGAAATATACAACAACCTCCTATTTGCAAAGATCCAAAACCACTTACAGCTGCCGAAAAATTGCGTGCTGATATTAAGTCGAAGTCTGAGAAATTGCCTCCTAAACGTATGCCTAAGGGCCGTGGGACAGGAAAGAAGGGAGTTAGTGGTAAAGTTAAAACTAAAAACAATAATAAAATTCGAATAACTTCTTTTTCATCTGATGACGAGAGCGTAGATTCCGACGATGTATTTGGTACTACGGAAGCTGCACCTAAATTAGAATTCTCGCCGCCGCAGTCAAGAAAAGATCTGGAACCGATCTTACAGCTAGAGTACGATAAAATAACTTCGGGTGCATGGCACAGAGGGCAAACTATGAGCTCAACAGAAATAGAGGGTTCTCCTCCGCAATGTCGGAAGTTAGCTGAGCTTGAAGCTAAATATAATCCTCAAATACTTGATAATGTTACAGGAACTGCCACAGAGCTTAGACGAATCTCTGAAAGATCAATTTCTATTCCGAGTTCGGAAGACGATATTATTCCAAAACCTCTTGAAATTAATCAAACAAGCAAAGAGAGTTCAACATGGGAATATAATGAAAATATTCCTTCGCCTATCTTAGAAAGCACTGAATTTCTTAAATCGGTTGACGATCATCTAGTCGATATGGAGATTCAGAAGGTTACTGGATTCCGAACTCAATCTGAAGAACAAAGTGATCAATTCGAGAAAAAGGATTTTACAAAACTTGATGTAAAAAAGAGTTTACGTGATGAATTAATATCACCAATGCTTCGGAAAGCTGGTGGTACGCCGATACTATTTGCTCATGCTAGGTTAAATCTCTCCGAAGGATCTGTTTTTTCTTTACAAAGACAAAAGGCTGCTCTTGAATCGCCTACCGCTAGTCGCAGAGCCAAAAGTCTAGACACGCCCGTTATACAACTGCACAGGCTACCGCCAATGAATGCATTTTCATCCAAAGACGATACTGTGGAAGATATTAATGAAGAAGGTGATATTTTAGAAGAAAAGTCTATTATTGATGACAAAACATCTAAAAATAACGCTAAAATAGAAATCGATAAGATTGATGAAGTTGATGAAGAACACGTTGGTGAAGCTGTGCCAGTGAAGTCTGCTTTAATCGATAATGAAGAAATGAAACTTTTAGAGGAATTAGTAGAACAACGAAGACCTCGTTCATTTAAACGTCAATATGACGTGACAAAAATATTTTCAAAAGGAAAATCACCGTCTAGATCTCCACTGAACAGGTCTCCGATATCTCGCTCACCACTTTCTAAGTCACCTTCACGATCTCCCACATCGTCGCTTAATTCACCAAGAGGAAGTATTCGAAAATTATCTGACTTGAGTGAAGATCAAATAGTACCTGATATAGAAAGAATAAAGCGAAAGGAAAAGAAAAAGTTGACATTAAAACCAAAATTAGATGACAAGCAAAAAGCTAACAGCAAACTCAATAAAGGAGGATCCCTCGATACAAACGCTACTAAAGTAAGATCCCTTCAAACTCAGAAGTCTCTTCCGTCTTCTCTCAAAGAGAGGCCAGATTTCTTGACCGTACCACCTTTAGATATAGTTCGAGCAAAAAGTCAAGAATTAGATCAAGGGATTAAGAGGGCTTCTAAAGAAAAATCTAAATCATTAGAAAAGATGGATGTGAGACGAGGGAGCACAAAGGAAAGAACCAAATCCCAAGAAGACAGTGATACTGAAATTGCTAAACGTAAGGAAAAGCAGCAAATGCTTTTCGAAGCAGCACTAAAGCAGACAAAATCTCTTGCTAGTCCCGTTAAGGACACACTACCACCATTCCCACCACCTGAAGATAAGATTGTGGTTAAAACGGAAGGCGATAAAATTATCATAGAAACCAAAATTAACAGTAAAGCGGAAGATCATGTTTTCATTGCAAAATCGCCAAAGAAACTTGATAATACACTTGCAGGCAAAATCAGCAGGAGTTTTGAAGATCCCAAATCTACAAAAGCTGCTACAAAAATAAATAAAAGTATGGATGACAAGACAAGCCAGTCATTAGAAGATAAATTTGACGATTCAGCGAATTTGCAAAAATCACCAAAGACTCTGTCAAAGAAACAAGAAATTAAACAACAAATAGAAGGAAAAGTTGTTTACCAGAAAGTTAATCCAAGCATTAAATCGAAGAGCCTTGATAGAAAAGTTGATCCACACTTGGAAGCTAAAATGAAATCAAAGAGTTTGGATAGGAACTACGTAACCCCTGCGTCAATCTTACCGGAACCTACAACTGATAAACATTTTAAGCAAGAAGTTGTAACTGTCGACGTTCATCCAACTGTGAAAGAAGAATTGGAAATTGAGGTACAGCATACAGAAACGAAGGATGGATCCCCTACTCATAGCTATAAAGAAAAGACCGAGGACGATTCATCAATGGAATGGATAACTAGTTCTCAACATACAGTTATTGAAAACGACACCCAAACAGTCATTATGGAAAGAAGAAAAATAGAAATCTATAACAAACAAAAACAATCAGAACTACATGAACTCAAAAGTAATCAAGAACTTCGAAGTATTGACGAGGATAGGAAACCGGAAGTATCGCGATTAACGAGTGAAGAGGAATCTATCACCGAAGTAAGCGAATTAAAAATGTCGGATGATAGTAATATGTTGGGTTTATCGCTGCCATACATAGATGCCGACAGTTCATCAGACCAAGATCAGACATCCAAAAAAGAAAAATCAACTAAATTACAAAGAGGAAAAAGTGATGATACTGGATCTGGAATGACAGCTGATTACAGCGAATCTACGATGGATACAGACTTACAACTTTCCGATACCTATAGAAGCAAAAAGGGTATAGAAGCACAAAGCACGTTTGAAGAATCCTCAGCAAGTTTAGCTGAATTTTTAAAGAATGAATCTATATCACAATTAGGTATCGATAAGGAAACTGATAAAGATGTAAAAATTAAGGATTTTCCCAAGTCAGTTGATTTAGGATTGAAGTTCAAAAATAAGAATAAAATAATCGTTACTCCTCCACAAGAAAACAGCCCTACAGTAGAGAATATACCGTTTATTGATTCAAGCAACTCTAGATCTGTTCATAAATCTGAATCTGGAGAACACACTGGTAGCTCCGGTAGTGTGAATGACATATCTCCCACTGAACAGAAAAACGAACATAAGACACTTTTAACAGCTAAATCGAGACGTGGAGAACTATTAAAGTTAAGTGCCGAGCGGTCGCGAAGTTCAGAATCTACTTCTTGGACTAGCATAGAGAAAGACGTAAGTCCTTCAAGTACACATATTAAAGGGAGCTCAATTGACGACGAATCAAGCGTCAGTTGTTCTATTGCTAGACCCTTAGGTATATCCCAAGATATAGAGAAATTAAATAAAAAAGACAGAGAATGTCTCGAAGAACTGAAACAAGCTATGGAATATGGAGAAGAACATTTACTATCACATCATAACTTATCAAGCGAACACTCAAAGTCTAATTCTAAATCTCCGTCTCCGATTAATGAAATAGGTCGTATTGAAAGTCCACGAAGTCCTTCTAAATACGGTACTAGGAAATCGCCTACACCTACCTTAGAAAAGCAGGGTCAAGTAGACTCCCAAAAAGCCCCTACAGATTCTGACTCTAGTTCTGAAAGTATTGATAAGACAGTTGAACAATTATCAAAACCCAATCAAAGAAAGATTGCCTTAGATAAAATCGGCAAGTGTGTCGTAGAAGAGTCAGAATCCAGCCAATCAGCTGCTTCTAAAGATTCTGACGCTAAAAAAGAATTGCAAAAGACTGTCAAAAAAACTAAAATTGCTATTACAATATCTCAAGAGGACCAAAATATGACACTTGATTTTGACGATGATGGCAATGTAATTACTTCTTCATTTGAAAGAGAGTTGAGACTTAAAAAAAAATCTTTTAAAGACACAGATCAAAAAAGTTCTTCAAAATCTAGCATGGATACTACGACCACGACTACCCCATCAAAAGGATCACTTAGCGTTGATGACTCGTCTTCGAGAAGAAAAGCACGGCTTGATGAGCAGAAAAGTTCATCTAAGTCTAGTATGGATTCTAGAGGATCTCTTAGCGTGGAATCAAGAGGATCTTTCGAAACAACCGAGTCTACATCAGGATCATTGGGAGAAGCTTACAGAAGAGGAGAAGAGCTAAAACCTACTTGGCGACCTTTCTTTGGAGCTTCAGGTAGTGAAAATAGCACAAGCATTGAAGAAGCTTGGATACCTCAGGATCACGAAGGTTACGAGAGTTTAACTGCAAACAAAGATGCTTTTGAATATAATAACCAAAGAATGCTTGACGATTTTCAATCGTTTTCTAAAAATCCTCCTTTATCATCAAACACATCCAAAGATTCTACTGAAGCTGATTTCACAGATGATCTTAATGATTTTCCTGTGAACTTTCTTTATCCAGCCACTTCGTCAACAACTTCGGATGTTGTTATTGGTTATGGACAAAACTTTGGTCGTACATTGTCTCGTATATCAGAGCGTAGCACGGCATCGGAGAAGACTAGTGGCGATGAAGACTCTACAAAAGCTTGCTCTCGATCAGAGAGTATAAATGAAGAGTCTTTGAATTCCAGTGACCATCAAGCAAGCCTTAGTTCCGATCCTCCGAGCAATGCGAATGTAGCATATATATCTGATACAGATCGGAGAACATCGGCTGAAATGCCCGATATCCCCATAGATCAAACCAGAATTAGTGAAATGTATTCAGAATCTAGGAAAGACGTTGATAGATTTAGTAGTAAAAAAGTGAATGACACCTCTGAAATTAAGAAATCTGAAGGAATACCGGTTAAACCGAAAGATGGTAAATTTTCGGTCCCATTCAGACAATCGTCTGCTAGTGAAAGTCAGGATTCCGAAGATTGGCCTTTACCAGATTTGCCACCTCAAGGTAAATCCTCCCAACCCGAAATAGTGAGACAAAGATCTAGTGACATTGACGAAATTCATTCCTTAAATTCTGTAACGTTAGACACGCCTGTTGTTGAAAAAGTCCATATCTATTACATGAGCAATGAACCAGAGCAAGCCATGAAGGTAACGATTCAGTCGGAAAGCTCTAAGGATCATCTAGGGTCAGATGACGATAGTGATACATTGAATAATGATGACGAATTAGAAAAAGATGTTCCAGAGTCAAAATCAGAAAAATCACTAGAACGAAATCTGGATATTACACAGAAGACGTCTAAAGTTATACCTTATGATGAATCCAGCTACATGGTCGAACCACTAGATAATAAAGATGAATATACTTGTTTGAGCAATAGTGTAGTACCGAACTATGATAAGTCTTGTCTAAGTGGAACTATCAGCAAGGCCTCATGTCTGATGGGTGATGTGGGTACTTGTTGTACTAGGTCTGAAAATAAGTCATTTAACATACAAAATAATTTAGAAGAAAAAGTTATTATAAATCAACCTCAAAAATCACCAACTAACCATAGTCCGATATATGATGATGATCATTTATATGCAGACGATGTATTTGGTGCAGATAGTAAGTCTCTCTCGCCTGATTTCGATAAAGGCTTATCACAAGTTGGAACCCAAAAGTTTTCTTTTGGGTCTAATAATTCTGATACATCTATTGATGATATGCTGTCCCAAACAAATAATGAGGATACCGTCAAAGCTGTATCTAAACTTAGTGTTGGAAGTTCTGCAACTTGCAAAAAATGTAGTCATAGTAGTCACTCTGAAGAAGAAACTAGTTCTTTTGGAACCGACTTGGACGGTACAGTTAAAATTGGTCTGCCTCAAAAGAAATGTACTCACAGTTCACATTCAGAAGATACATCGATTTGTTTAAGTATTTCTGAATGGTCAACAGGCACAAACACGGTCAGGCAATATGGAAATCTTTCTGCATCTGAGAGCATTTCAGCTGTGTCTATCCCAAAAAGTGATAAATCTGAAAAAGCTTCTGCCAAAAAGTATTCAGCTTCCAATTCTAGCAAAAAATCGGAACCGATAATGAAAATGAATTCACAAACAGAAGCAAGTTCAAAAAGCAGCAGTCTTGAAAAAAGTTCTGAAAATGTTAAATACGACAAGTTATGTAGCTCTGAAACAACCGTTTCTAGAAAGGGCCACAGTAGTTCAGGTACCAAAAGCGATAGCACACTAACACTTGCTCAGTCTATTTCCGATTGGTCCGCGAGTACAAGTCATACTCTAGTTGCTACCGCCCGTGAAGATCAACTGGAACAGGATAATTCAAAATCCGACAAAACAATCGTTAAAGACATTTTGCCAACTGACGAAAACTATGATTCTGATAGAACTACGGTAACTTCCTTTGTACCAATCGACGACAAGGCTGAGTCTAAAGAACCCGTACTTAGATTAACGGCTGCATACGTGCCAAAGGCGGAAAAATCTTCTTCTATAAGTTATAGTGATAAGTCTGATAAATCAAGTTCTAGTTCATTAAGTAGTCTTCAGAAACATACGAACGGTGTTCTTAGATTTGATCAAAGGCTTAAAAGTTTTCCTGCTTCACACGATTTATCTCAAGAGAGATATTTGAAGGCTCCGCCAAAAAGTTACAGTTACGAAGAAGAATCTCATAAGAGTGTGAGACCTACAACTCGATGTCAAAGTGAAGATAGTGGCTATAAGCCTTACTTTTTTGGACCACAGTCCGAAATTGATATTGATATACCATCTCAACTTTATAGTCAAGAAGAAAAACATAGTGAACGTTACCAGAGCCAAGAATTCTCGAATATTTTAAGAGAGGAGAATAATAGCCAGTTCGTTAGGTCGGAATACAAACCTTTGGCAAAACACGCCAGTTATGATGATAAAACTCTTTCAAAAAACCAAATAAAAGAGTACAAAACATCTCAACAATACCGGAGTAAGCCAAAAAGTTGGTCTTTCCATGAACATTATCTATCATCGTCAGATTTACCCGTAATTACTGTACCGGAAATACCGTCAGTTCATAGAGAGCTTCAAGAAAAGAGATCTGCAGAAAGATCTGGAAAAACACCTTTATCAAGATGCTCTCCATACTATTCTAGCAGTTTAAGTTCTGAATCACCCCCTATACAGCCTCATAAAGCACCGGTGAAGAAATCTCTTCTCGTAAGAAATATATCTTTAAAAAGTCCACCTAGCGGTAACGACACTGATAGTTCTCTTGATGTAATTAGGGATCCACGTGAGAGAATGAGAACGTTCAGGCGTAAAAAACAAGTTACAAATACCCGCAAAAAGCAAGATAAAATACATGATGTCTTAGAAGAAGATTCTACCAAGAGTCAGTGTTCCTCCGAGAGCGATAAATACAAAAATGCTAAATACTTAGCTGTTGATGACTCCCTTCGACGTATGGAAAGTTCAGAATGTTCTGATAGTTATATTCCAGAAGTAGAATCATGTTCATCAGAAATGTCCAAAGGTGATTCTAAAAATGATGATATCCCAGAAACAGTGAGCTGTTCTGAGGACGACGAGCAAGCTGAATATGCCCAATATAAGATTGCTTCTTATGAATCTCAAAGTTTTCCTGTCAATATAAATCCCGTGCAGTTCCAAGGCTTTGGATCCTCTGCTGACGAAGATGAAATGGGTTTCCCTAGATTTGACAGATTAGGTCGATTACGGCATCCATACCTCGATTCGCAAGAACCGCCATTTGTACCGGAAGGTAGTCCTCCAAGAACATCTTATTCTAATAAGAGCAGTCGCCAGTCTTCACTTAAGAGAACTAAATCAGGGTACGACAAATCACTGGGTGAATCATCCAGTCAACATCAGCCAAGATCTGTATACTATAATGAAGCTAGCGATAAAGATGATTCAGATGACTATGCTTACCCTGTTGACACTATTAAAAGAGCTCCTAAAAAGCCGGGTGGCTTCTTATTTGAACGAGGACAATCGATTGCATACTCCGACACAGATTTGCCACAGGACAAAGATGAATACGAAGAATATAGAGGTAGCCCCTACCCAGAACATTACGAGGAAGAAATGTTCCGCACTCAGGAATTTTATCCGCAATATAATATTGAACATAGGGATGGAAACGACGAAAGGTTTTCTAGAGATCTTGATCAGCGGTTCAGTTTGAATAATGTCGAACGATTTTATTCTAGCCATTACGTTGATTCTCAGGCTTCGAGCGATAGCCCTGAGCAAAAGTTCGACGTCTCCACACTTCCTCCACCTCTTTGTTCGGACGATGAAAATGATTAGATCTCTTTTATCAAACACAAAATTACTCGCCGTAAAGTCGATTCGACTCCCGGCTACTATTGTTGAATGGTTGTTGAAAGATCGACATGAACGTGTTATTTTAATTGATATTTCAAAATCTTAATTATAATTCGTATATAATAATCGTATTGGGCGTTAACATTCCTATTAAATTAATATTTACATTTTCAATTTAATAACTAGGAAAATATATAGTGCCAATCCCTGATATCGTGACTATTTGACTATTGTGTAATTTTAAAGGAAATATACCTTACCCTAGCTTATTAAGATTTAGAAGTAGCTTATGTGTACTGATCGAAATATTAATCTCATTATAATCGATTTCGATTTATTTTTTTCTTAATAAAGTACCAAAGCTTCCGACGTACAATTTATTGATTGTAAACAAGCAGTGCCAAACTGTTTTCTAGTCGTTTTTCGTCATTGTTTTTTATATATGATATTCAGTACCCTTAGCTCTCACACTATTTTAATTACATTGTGTATAAAGGCTGTGATTTTATTTGTATGGGATCCAAGATCTTTCATTTCAATTAATATTTTTGCTCAACTATTATACTTAGAGTATCATTTGTCGCACACAACACTTGACATTACTTATTCTCATCACTCCATACACAATAAGACTTAATGTATTTGCATTCGTGCCAAATATGCTCAATTTTTTTCACACTTTATTATAATGGTTTGTAATACATTTTTGAATAACGGTGTCGCTATAAGGTATGTAATTTTCGAAGTTATGTGTCATAGAACTAAATAAGAAATCATCGAAACCGGGAGGTTCAAGTAGCACAAAATATGATCTAAACGCATTTAAAGTAGATGTTCAATTATTTTTAGATATTGATTTATGTTAGTGTTTTTTATTATTGAATTTAATTTCACCTAGGTGCTAGTTATAACTGCGCTTCTAGATAGGTATTCAATAAATAAGTACTGTAATAGATGTGAGCTCCGAATAGTAAATGTGTTACGCCTTAACCAAAAAGTAGTTAGAAATGTACACCTGGTTAATAAACTGAATGTTAGTGACCTCTTGAAGGTAGTATCATAGGAGTGTAAACTGGCATTGAAGTAGTCTATACTAATGTCAATGGAAAGGTAGTTACTTCTTAACGAATATTTAGTGGAAATATGTTAGAAACTCTTGCCTTAAAGCCAAATGACTGAAAGCGCAA
>JAPOND010000015.1:456358-467515 GCA_028829205.1 Ithomia salapia aquinia | reverse complement strand
CTTTACGGGCAGGGATTCGAATACGTGACTCTCCCAATTGAGCTACCGTTTCGCTGTCTGTATCGTTTTGTTTTTATTCTACATTTATTTTAAATTGAAATAAAGTAAAATAATAGATATATTACAGTTTTAAAAATTATGTTAGCTTATTGATATTCTCAATAATCATTATTATAGAGTATAACAATAAAAATATATGCAATATCTTTACAAAATCCTGACTGTCAAAAGTTTAATGTATTAAATTGCCCTTCAATCCTAAATGTTAAAATAAATGTCTAACTCCTACGAATCTACTGTGCACTTCACACCCCTCTCCCACTGCCCCGCACGGCACCCCGCGTTCGCGATAAGCGCTCAGTAGCGATAGCATATTTTTTACCTTTGTGCATCTCTCGTTGTAATCGTCTAAATACGTTTAAAATTCCTGTGGATATTACTGTTTCTGTTAAATTATTGCTTTGTTAAGATTGTGATCTAATATTATGACCGCATTGTTATCAAACCGATCTTTTATCAAAATAATTATAGTTAATATTTATTTACATTATTCAATTTTTGCAAACGGTACCATTCAAATGACGTCACAGAGTGAGGTGCACAGTTAACGCGTACGGACTATAGATTTTAATTTTTAATTATTTTGACACTATACAATTTTATAAAGGTTGAGTTATCCATAAATTATAAAGAGTCGGTTATTCTATAATAATAATTAGATGAAAATTATTAGTCAGTTAAAAGTATTTGGGTCTAACATGTCTCACCTAACACCGTGTTCTGTCCCGATCTCGTCTGACCTAATGTAGGGATAACCCCTTACATAATAGTTATAATGAAATCGATTTCTGTGCTGATTTTATTCTAGAAAAATATTGAAAAATCCTACCGTACCTAATGTGCGAATGCAGACAATTCAAGGAACTATTTATTTATGTAATAGGATTATATCAAGAAGTCAATTTAGAAATTAGGATATACATCATCTTTTGTGCAATAGCCATCTAGTTTATCCTGCTACTTATAATAATATTATTTAGATAGTTGACTTCCTGTTAATTTGTTAACCTTCTAAACGGTATATTTTTTATGGTTGAACAAAAATGTGACATATAAAGTTTGGTCCCGAAGGAAGAGAGAGATTTTTAGAAATATTACTCCCTAAAAGTTCTGAAACGATCCATCAGCGTCTTACATTCCCTTTATTACATTTTAAATCTACACGAGTAATTGCAAGATTTACTAAAAGTTAAGAAGGTTTAAAAATATGTTTATAACTTTTGTATACGTAATTCTTTGGCATCTCTTTATCTAATAATTATAAAAATACACATAAGTTGCTAGACAATCTTTCTGACAAACTCTTTCACTCACATAAGTAATTTATCCACTAAAGACATTGATTTAATCACTTGACCTACTTAGTTTATTATTCCAATAAAATATTTATAAATAGCTTTGTAAAATACAAAAACAATGCTTATGTTTCCAGCGCCACATATTAAAGTAAGAATCATAAGGTGCTCTATAATAATGAACTGCCATCTTACACCATAAACTATAAACCTACATTCGAGTAGTAACAGTGTCCCCATTTTCTTTCATGACCTCCTGATCTTTTCTTCTATCTTTGTTCTTGCTTCTGAAGAAGGACGCAGTCGTCACTGATCTTAACCTAAATGAACCCGGTGCTCCGTTCGTTGCCGACTTTCCCCGGTCGTCGTTTTCTTCCTTAATTTTCGGGGATCGTTCCGTGTTAGGTCTGGAACGATACGAGAAGCTCGCTGCCTTGAGTCTCGCGGTGAGACCTAGCTTTGTTGGTCCCGAAAACACGCGCTCGGGGGACACGTGCGAGGTTGTGGGAGTGTGCGGAGCTGACATGCTGCCCACCACCGGGGGAGCCATGTCCGGTCGACGCGCCATCACGCTGTTCGAGTATGGCCTGATTTTTTCAAACTTGTCGCCGACACTGTTTATAAAGCTTTAAGTTAATACAATGAACATAGCATAAGATGAGTCCATCAACTGTATAAAAGACATGCTTTAATGTGAACCCACCTAGACTTAGTCCGCGATCGCCCGCTTCTCCAGTCCGTCGTGTGCCTCACGGTGCCGGCGGCGCGCATCGTGCGCCTGCGGATGCTGACGGTGTTGTCCGCCGCCGCTATGGACAACCAATCGACTAGTTGATATAATGCGAGCTCGCGCTAATAAACCTACTACAGTTTTACAAATGCATCAATAGCGTTGCAAGCGAGAAGTCACTTTGCCTATTTTTATTTATTTTATTACATTACTTTGACGTAAGCGGTCATGTATATAAAATATAAGGATTCTTGCAGATGCCTTGCCACTTTGTGCCAAGAAAGGTGAGGATACAGCAGAATGATGAATGGGAAATTGTACGGCAACAGAGAAACATACACATGGACGTCTGCGGCGCGTCCAGCGGGTGCGTGTAGATGCGCTTGCGCGCCTGCAGCATGGTGTAGACGAGCGCGGCCAGCGAGCGCGGTGGCGCCGGAGCCGGCAGCGGGCCTGCGCGCCGCCGCCCCCGCGATACCCACCACGTCTCCATGCGACCCTTGCCCTTCACCTGCACCAGCCCGCGCCGCTCCAGCGAATACCCCCGCCGCTCCAGCACCTGCCACCGGAAGGAATTTATATTATTGAAAGACCGGGATTTTAACTGAAGCGACTGATTGATTTTAACTGACTGATTTTAACATTTCGCATGGTTCGTATAAATTCAAAAAGTTTTTTTGCAAGTAGGTATCTCCCGACAGACGAGGCCCTAAATTAAAGGGAAGGGGGTGATTATTCTTATTCAATTTCTTCTGTGATTTCCTTCCAGACAACATTTTATTTGTTTCCGGGTAAACCAGCATAATTTAAAAAACACGATTTGGATTTGACTCTTAAAATAGAGTCTGGAGACTGTCACAATTTATACCCACTTGTTTCGTGTACTTGGTAATTTGTATGCGATCCATAGCCCCGGTGGACTCCATGCGCGATGCCTCGTTGACGGTGTTGCCCCAGATGTCGTACACGGGTTTTCGGGCTCCAATCACACCTCCGACGAGTGGGCCGCAGCTTATACCTAATTTAAGTAAAAAATACCATTTAAATCTATATGTATAAAATAAAGTTGTGTTAGTTACACTGTTTATAACTCGAGAAGGGCTGGACCGATTTTTATGTTTATTTTTGTCTTTGGATTTGTGGAAGTCGGCAGCAGGACATAGGTATTTAAATATCATATTTTAATTAAAATAATATATAATAAAATTAGGAAATTATTAGTGATAATTGTGATGTGTTATAACGAAACGCAACTGACAGTTCACATTCATTCTGACAGCTCACGTTCATTTTGTTTTAAAGTTGACATATAATGTATTTGTTTTATATCTTAAAGTGACGATATTATTATTAACAACGCCTGTGATACGGTTTGATTGGCAATAGTAAATCGTCTAAGAAACTTTGGAGAACAATAGCTTGATAATTTTTAAGCGGCATAAAGAGATTATTTATTGATTTGAATCGAACAGCGTTTCGATTCTATTGGAATATTGATTATAAATTGCATACTTAGCATTGGACAAATTAACGTTGTTTGCGGGCACTGTCGCACATTAAAGTATACGGTGAAAACACCAGGATTGTGCTGCCTTGGTTTCAAAGTGGAACTGCAAAATTAAACTCCGCCACCTGAGCCAATGCATTCCTTGCTTCGTGGCGTGACACCAGATTCACAATATTTTTAGCGCAAACTCAACCAAAACTATCCAACAGAACGCGTTTGCTGATAACCTATCTGGTGTACTATGTGATTTTGGTGACGATACCTTAAGGGTAATCCAAACGTGACGAAATTCTTGCTCTAAACACTGCGTTGATCCCAACCTCATGATCATGATCGTCACGATTTATATATCAATCGAAAAATGTCGAAAAATGTTACAAGGCGCTTCACTGAAGAAACTAAGATACTTTTCCTACTAATTTCCATATTCATATTTTATTATTATACTTATATAATAAAAGGAAATACTTAATAATTTTGTATTATTCTAAAATCTTAAATCTACTCATTTACTAACGGTTAGGTGAAGCGAAGTTTACTGGCTCCGCTAGTAAACAATAATTTTAACATATACGTATCAAACATGTTAATTATATGTCTTAAAATTTAATAAAACTTCACATGAAAAATCATATTTTTACTGGATTTCTAAAAATATATCCTCTTTATCCGAAATATATCCTGTATATTAGTCGTTTTGTCAAAATAAGCTTATAAGAAAATCTTACCAACTCTTAAGCGAAACTTATTGAAGCTGTGTTTATTGATGTCCTCTAGCGCCTCTCGTATCGCGAATGCAAAATCTACTAGCGCACAGAGGTGCTCGCAGTCATTGTCTGCTGACTGAAAATAAAATAAACGAAAAATTACTTTATTATTAACAAGTTTTATTACAACGCACATTTTTGTTTTTTACCTTGTGATTAGGATTTAAACCAGATGCTGCCATGTAGATTGCACCAACAGTTTTAATTTTTTCGATGCTTTTAAAACGTGGCTGCATGAGTAATTTGTCAAAATCAACTGCAACAAATAAATATTTTAACATACTTAATCTGCTATTTAAATTAAATAATATGAGTTTATATTTTACAATTATGATCAAAACAAAAAAATATTGGTACATTACAAATGATCTCGTTGAGGAGTCTCATGCAATCCACGGCTTTTTGTTCCGAATAAAACTCATGGAAGTTTGGTATCCCTGCAAACATTACCCCGACCTCATCTCTCCATTGAGAATATAATTCCTAAAATAATTGTTAAATTAATATTACAAATGATACTCACTTCTGTCAAAGCTAGGAATATTTATTCAGGTGTAACGTACATCAGGACGTCTATCTTTAGACAAAAAATGTTTTACAACGTGGTCAGGAAGAATATGTTTTAGCAGATGTCTATTAGTTCGCTGGGTTTCCTTCATTTCTTTCAGGTCTGTTTCCGCTTGAAGATTCCACAAAAAATCGAGACGCGAAGTAACTTCCAGCAGTCTTGCATGATACACCACTATTACCAGAAACATTATCATCAAAATCAGCATTTGCACATAGAAAGGCAGCTGGCTGAAAAAAACAATTACCATTAATTAATATCCAGGATACACCAATTGAAATTTCTTCGAGTTAATAACTTACGACGCTTGGACTCCAGGGTTGTAATCATCATCACTATAGTGCTGAAGTAATAGAATTGAGAACATAGCTACGTTGAGGATGGCCAACAAAGTTTTAATCAAGTAGTATAATTTTAAGATGGAAGTCAAAGCAACCAGACATAGGATCCACGTAAACACGACATATTCTGGTTTGTAGCATTCTTCGAATATTTCATCACTGCATGATTCGGTATAATTGGAAGATGAGTCTGTATAGTCTAAAAGCGTATTGTTGGATCTTTTAGGAAATGAATTCTGGCATATATATAATTTGATAGTGCTGAAAAAATAAATCGGTTACATTGTAAATATGTCGAGACAACTGTACGTTTTAAACACCCTCGCCTATAATGAATTACCTGGATATAGACATGATAGTCACAAAGCAGCAGATGTGCACATTGCGTCTGAACCTGTCACCGCTCAACGAGGACGAAAAGCGCTCGAGCAGAGGCAACGCGCGCGGAAACTCTTCTGCCATCACCACCACGAACGACAGCAACAGGGGAATCGTCATCACCATCAAAGTTATAACCAGCATCGTGCAACTGTAACCGACGAACTTGAAATCAGTACATGAAATCGAATCGGATGGCACACTAGGGGAATTTCAACGTACTTAAAATGTATGATATACTGCACGGCAACGATGAAGATCCAGACGACGAGGCAGCACATAACGTTGGACTTGAAAGTTTTCTCCTCGAGCTGAGCGAAGCTGGCGTCCAGCGAGGGGCGGCGGAAGCGCAGGGAGCCCGGCCGCATGTGACGCGCGCGCATGCGCCGGTTGCTGCTCACCTCGATTGAATGGTTAATAATGTCGTCGTCCTGCATGGGTTACAATATTTTCTTGCAGAAAATTACATTTTGTATTTTTTCAAGATGATTTAATTGGCGACTTGACGATACCTCAGAAATCGAGCTGAGTTCTAAGTCTTGACCATTTTCGACGTCATCGCCAATGTTCTGTCGCGGGACTCGTAGCAGTCCGTGGGCACTACTATTGAAGTACTGTAAGGTAATATGAAATATGACGTGAAATGTTGTGAAAAAGTACATACATGTATGCTATTTTATAAATGTATTCTGTAAGATACAGTGATGCTTCATGTTTATAAGGCAACATGTATCGGATGCTTACATTCTGGAAGGGCATCTCCGGGGTCCAGTCCGCGGTATTTTCCTCGTCAGCGGTGCTGCTAGTGCGGCGTGGAGAGTCGCTCGTCTGCTGAGGCTCTATGCAACTAATTAGAGAAATCATTGGATAGAATGCTTTTATTCACAATATCGCCTAACAACTAGAATCTTACTGTTTTCCAACTGGTCCATGAGCAATATTTCTATTATAGTTAATTAAATCACTCACTTATTATTGGATTTATGTCTCGCTCGTCTGGGTTGCTCCGTGGCCTTGATGAGGTAGGTGGCGATGTTTAATTCCCTGAAAAAAGGTTCCCTCAGGTGTCCATCACCCGGCTCCACCTCGAAAGCACCCTGAAGGCACTCCATCGTGGCCGCTGATATATGCACGCGACTATGTGTAATAATAAAAAGGGTTGGTAAGACTGACTTCAAAAGAATCTATTTTATAACCCTTTTGTCTAATCTCATTTCAAATTCTCGCAAATAAATATGTATAAGAATGTTATGTGTTATGGTCGACATACCCTGGCAGGCCACTGCTTTCTATATAATTAGCCATAGTCACGTCTTGGGACCAAAGGTCGAACTGCCACTTGAGCAACCCCAGCACGCCGCACAGCACGGTGCCACTATGAATGCCGATGCGCATATCCAGATCCACCTGCGTTTGCAGGAACATTGTCAAAATCTGATACGAAAGAAAAATAGTTTATCTAGAAGCTAGAAGGTTGTACCTGCTTATTGTACCGCACGTCCCTGATGACTCGTATCATCTGCAGGCCCATGTCGACGGCGCACTGCGCGTGGTCGGCGCGCGGCGCGGGCAGACCCGACACGCAGAAGTAGCAGTCGCCCAACAATTTAATGCGCAAGCAGTGGTTCTCCTGTAGACAACGTGTAGGATAGAAAGACTCGAAACTTGAATGTTTCTCGAGCGATCCGTTGACGATGACTAATCGTTCAACCCCTTTCGTTTACTTTAGATTTATCGATATTTGCATTTTAGAGACACTACCAAAATCAAACCAACTTACTGAAGCCAATCTATCAAAACGGCCAAAAAGCTCGTTCAAGAGCTTCACCAAGTCCTGTGCGCTACATTTACTGCAAAATTCTAGAACAATAACAACGTAATTTATATTATTATTATAAGAGTGTCCCACTTACACTCTAGTCCGTTACTAATACGAGTACGCACCAGTAAATCCCTTGATATCTGCGTACAAAATGGAGACGTCTTCATGTCTCTGAATGTATAAATTATTGAACTGCTGCTCTTGAAACTCTCCCTTCACTCTCGACACGTAACTAGAAATCTCTTTTGCCAAAAAAACCGGTATAACTGAAAGAAGTCAATCTATTTTGCTTTTTTTTCTAGACAGCTTAATAGAATCGTATATTGTATAATAGTATTTGTCGTTCAGAGATTTAACTTTATTTGAAAATCCTTATGCTAAGTTTAAAAACTACACTTACTAAAGTTTGCATGTATACTTTGTCTAATTCAAAATAAAAATCCTCCAAACTATTATTTCAATAGTAGCAAAAAAGGCTAGAGTCCCTACAACAGCATACCACTTTCAAATAATTTCCATTGTCGATCACTCTCCCGCTTAGTCTTTTGTCGTGTGACCATCGAGCGATGGGTCTCCAGGAACGCCTTCCGCTGTCCCCAGTCTGCGAGGTACTTGGCGTACATGCCGGAGAAGTTCACCGCCGTGTACAATAACGCATTGCTTATTAACATTCGCAAACCACACGATTTTGCCTGCAAATGAAAATATAAAAAAAACATATATGCTGGTAGAAGATGCGTTGAGAATTTAGAGCAAATATTTTATTTATTTTGCTTAAATTCATTAATAAATGTTTGTCAGAATTAAAGTCGCACTAAGTTTATCATAAGTACTTACTGCATTAGGATTATTATCCATGATATCTTTAATATTAACTGCGGTTGCCAAAATATGCGAGAGAGACGAAAGCATACCAATAACGATGCACCATCCAAGAGACAACGGTAACATCGCGTATGGCACAAATATTATGAAGAGCATGTACCATACTTGGTTTTCTAGTGCTTGGAAACCTATACCCTGGCCGCTCAGACCTAAAACATCAATAACTACAAAAGTCATTTTAATAGAAAAAACCTAATTTCTGGTTGGAAAAAAGGTAGATTATCATAATGATTCCTTATGTTAATGATTTTTGTTTGTTATTGAATTTCATCTGCTGCCTTCTTTTTAGAATCATTTTTTTAAATAAAAAAAAATAAAAATGAAACATCCTAAGAACATCTTCCTTTTTGAAGTCTCTTAAAAATACATAAAAAGAGAAATATAGATGACTTACCTTGCGCTATAAGCAGTATCCAGGTGGCGGCGGAGGCCCAGTGCAGATAGTTGTTGGCGAAACAACGCCAGCAGCCCAGCAGGCACACCGCCGCGTTCAGCGCCGCGAACACAGCCGTCAGGGCGATCTGGTAGCCATCCGCTAGGATCTCGGCTATGGAGGAGAATATATTACACATTCGAAAGGAATTCATTAGAAGATATAATCCTTAATTTTAGTATATACTTCTAAATATTTTGTATGTTTTAGGAACTATTCTTAACACTATGTTTTAAAATAGATGTTATAAAGAGAGTAATTTATTTTTTATGTTAAGATATCCAATAAATACGGTTTGTACTTCAATGAACAATGTTATTCGTAGATCGGAGAATATTTGTGTTTAAATTAATTCAGAAACGCGATACATATTTTGATTTATATTTTACAATATTATATACGATGTCCAAAATAAAAATGTGTGAGAAGTGGAGTCCAGCATCATACTATTGGCTAAAAGCGACTCTTCAGACGGTATTAATTATTGAAGTATGTTACGTACTTACCATTATCTTTATTAGTTAAAGTGTAGACGAGTGATAAACAGACCTGAAACAACAAAAATACAATTGTTATTATATTCTTGTAAATATTTTTCTAACTTTGAAAATATTTTTTACCTTTATTGCAAAGTCAACTACGTTGACCATGATGAGGGATCTTTGTCTTTGCCTGCGAGAATACCTTTGATACGATAATTCCATTGTTTCATCCTGAAATAACATATTCATTATATATTCCGTAATGTTATTAAGATAGTATAGTCCCTTTATTCATATCCTACCTTGAAACTATTAGTAATGGAAGGCCACAAAATGCCCTTGTAGGATCGTCCCGTCCGTAGCATGCCATCAGTGTCAACTGTTGGAAATATTATTAAATCCCACTTTAAAAACTAGCCATTTTGAACCCAAAATATTCTTATGATAGGAAACCTTAAAATACTGTCTAAAACTCATGAATGTACAAAATTTGTGTAATAATCGTTTCAGCCCTGAATCGGAGAATAGAGCGGATAAACAGAGAGACAGCCAACTTTTTGCCAACAGAATAAAACGGACTGGACTTGCGTTATACATATATATACATTAATTCAGCTGTAGATAAACAACATTTAGATGATAAAGAAGCACACACTTACCCGGCTCGCTCTCAGTACGGACGGGGTTGATGCTATTTCGAGCACTGTTTGTTGATCCATCGTCATCGCTGATCCGCAACTATAAAAATGTCAATACTAATCTTTAATAATAATAAAGCTTTCATTAATATTTTTTTTTTACTTTTGTTACTACCTAACAAATTTGAATAGTTATTGTATTTTCATTAACGGGTTCGTTGGGGATGATTTGATGTTACAAAACCATAAACAATCATACTGTACGAACACAAAACTTTGAATAAGAATGCCTTCACCTTAAATGTGGAAAATGCTGACGATATTTTTTTTTCCAAGTCCGTTTAGTAGTTCCGTAATTACGTAGGCAAAATAGCAGATAATGCTCGCAAGAATGGCTTGCAATGTAAGTAAAATGCAATTTAATAAATACCTAGTAATTCATATTTAAAAGTTAAAGAACAAGTTTTATCTTCATATTTATGTTGCCCTCATTTCATCATGTCTCCTATTATAATTATATTTTGCGGAATCCAATTTTGTTTTATACAGTTTATACGGAGTTTCATAATTGAACCAGAGACATGGGTGATATAAATTGGTCGGTATATTTAAAGAGTTTTTAAATTTGTACCCTATAAAGTTACGAGAGTATAAAAAAGTATAAATCAAAGACACTATAAAGAAGCAGCTGGTGGCTATAGACAATAAAGTGCATAAGTTCTCACTTTTACAATAAATCGGCTGCTTGGCGGCTTGCCAGATACTGCCTGCTAGAGATTTATGTAAAAACTAATCGTAGCTTCAACTTTGTTTTAAAAGGTTGGAATAAAATATTTACAGCATGGAATTTATATACGATTCTTAAAAAGTTTTTGAAAAATGTTGAAAGTTTTTGGAAGATTGAACAAGGAAATAAAAGAATGTAATATATTTCATTGTTTTGATGATTACCTATTTTTTGTTAATAAATAAGTTAGAATAAAAATGGTTAGTTTGAAGTCTTGTTGGTTGTACCTGATCTTCCGGGATGGTGCTGCTGGCGCCGTCTCCCGGAAGGCGCTCTCCCTCAAGACTTGAATCATCGAGGCGAAGTCCTCTCACTTTGATACAACAGGGACACTGCGATGAAAATAATAGGCTAGTTGCTAACTATTTGTATTAAATTAAGAAATATATTTTAACTTATTTAAAGCCTTATGTTAATAACTCTGTCATTGCAGTCCGCAGAAAATAATACCACTAAACTTCAAG
>JAPOND010000013.1:4140839-4155114 GCA_028829205.1 Ithomia salapia aquinia | reverse complement strand
TGACACGATATCTTAGTTGTTACACAGGTCTGTTTTACACAGGTTCGATTTCTTCACTTACTTCAATTATGATTTTAAAAGCTTCGTGCTATAAGATGTCTCCGGAATAAATAATATAACTTATTTAAATGTTCACAGCAGAAAGTTTCGTACAAATCTTTTTTTTAAAAGAAGAATTCTTAATCCACTTTTAATTACTATTAAATGACTTCGAAGTGTAAATTCACACGTTTTATTATTAAGTAAGTTTTGACTTTTGACCCTTCTCACTTAACGCTTCTTACAGACTACTTAAGCACCGCTCGAGTCGAGGACTTTTGTCTGTTGAATTTTAATTTAGACTTTAACCTATATTCCATTATTAACTAGCGTCGAGCTTCTGAGATGATAAACAATTATTAACAACAGGATAAACTTTACCTCGAATGAGGATTTTAGTCACTTGTTTTTGGTATTAAGTAATCATATGTATTTAATATACTTACATCCTTAAAGAGAGCACCTCAAAGTAATGAGAGTATATTGGTTTAAAGACTGTACGTCAGTAAATAAACGGATTTTATTTACTTGAAAGAAAGCCTTTCCAAATGTTCCGCCTTTAACATATTGCGTAAGGAAAGAGATTGCCGCCTTGTTACGCGTCAATAAAAACACAAACAACACGTATGTATGGTAGTTTGTATCGTAGTGTCGCTGCCAGTCGCTGTCGCTTTTACATATTTCCACTAGATTACCTACATAAGTTTTAATACATTTTTGATTCTATTACTTCAAATCTAAAATCGCTTTGAAATATGAAAGGGATTATAAAATTAAAAGTCCGCCTCACTAGTGAAGTGAAAATTCTAAAATTCTGTGCGTTATTTGTTGTTGTCAATATGTTATCTTTAATGTCATATTTCTGATTCAATATTTTCTGAAACCATAAATGGTTGTGTAAAAACCAAGTTTGTACTGGAAGTATTTACCAGTCCGGTGTGAATTTTATATGAACTTTATGCTTTACATCAAACAGAGCTGCCAAATTTCATTACAGTAAGATTGAGTAGTTATTAAGATGAATTCACCTTAGACATAGAACACATCTGATGTATTCGAAGTTTCGGGTGTTTCTACTTATATTTTAATATATTCGGAGTTTAAAGAGCAACACAAGGAAAGTTGCAAATACCGCGTCTTAGGAGAGGGATTCTGTATAGTCGCTATAAGAGAAACATTAAGGAGAGTGGAACAGACAGAGAAGGGCTGCTGTAGGTGTCTCGTTTGCTAATCCATCATATACAGTGTTATGTAATGGTGTTTGTTACTCAGAGCTTTCTGTTGAAGGTTTAACCATTTCTAAAACAAGTTGTAGTTACTAGTTTCCAGCAAAATATTATATTTTTTGTATTAAAAAGTGAGTATATTAAGAACTGTGTTGCAAACAATTATTGTTATAATAAAACAGTCGCTGTCTTTCGTTTACAGATGAGGCTGTGTGTAACAAGGAAGGAGAGAGGCTGAGATATGGAGTGCTGGGTGGTACTGGCCGCTGCTCTGGTCACGGCGTTGGCGCAGAATAACAGAAGTAAGTCTATTTTTGTAAATACTAACACCGATGATCTCGTATATAAAATAACCAGGCGAGTGCGAGTCGCATTCGCGCAGGAAGTGTTCCGTATCTATATAGGTATAGAACAAAAGAATCACGTTTGTTGTTCGGGAGTCCCCCTTAAATATTATTTTATTATAATATACTGATTAATTTCAAATGTATAACTTAATGTCTGTTACCGTCATTAATATCGGGCAGAAAAATTACCATCGCTATATGGGAGCCTATCTCAAATATTTTATTTGAATCTTATTTTAATGTCTGTTGATGTAGTTGCAACAGAAGTAGGTACATCAGTTGGCAATTTTAACAAGCCTCACTATCACAGTACATGAAATACAGCTTGGTGACAGATAGACGGACAGCGAAGTCTCAGTAATAGGCTTCCGTTTTTACCCTTTGGGAAGGGAACCCTAAAAATAACTGTCAAAAATCTTTGGTGAGTTAATGTCGTGGTGACAGACAATTACAACTTATGACCCTGCTGTCAAATCATTTTTAATTCAATTACTTGTCCTGAACGGCCCTTCAGTAACAGCGAGACTAAAAGTATCTTAAAATAACTATTTATCTGGTATTGAGTTACCTACATAAGATCTTTAATTGATTCTGATGTTACAAGTAAGTCCGACCCACACATTAAGAGAGAGCCAATCAATTTACTGATTAAATCTCCTCTTAAATGTTGGTGATAATGATAACGACTACTGAAGGTCGCTTGAATGTAGGCGTTATATTGAAAACCAATCGGGGGGTGTGTTTATTGTTTTGTGTGGCCGACGCAGTCATGATATCTTTTACAATAACAATGATTATCTCCATACAATCGAACAGCAACAATATTTTATACGTATTCAAAAAATGTACAAAAACGAGACAAAATTCAACGTATGTATTTTAATTTTGGAATATTAAAAAATATAAGAGTTTTTGATTTTGGCTAATACAATATTAATAAGTGAAGCTAAAACTTTTGGACCCCTTTTTATGAAATACACTTAGACGGAGGAGTATGAAATTTGGCACAGTTGAAGTTTATACGAAGAAGAAGTGCAAAAAGATAAGGTTTTCATTTATATTTAATGTTTATTAATGCATTTTCTGGCAATATCAAGTACAGTTAAATTATTTTCTTATTGTCTCTCGGCAAAGTTCGTGTTTAGTCAATCGTCAGATTTCTATCTGTTGCCCTTGCACTTGGTTCAGACCGGACGCTCTTGGCGACTTGGAACTAAACAGAGCTGTTACTAATAAATATAAGATGCAAATTTTATAATGTACTATATAGTTTAGCTGCATATAGTTCGTATAAAAATCAAAACAAAACAATGGAATACCAGTTCTGAATTCAAATTATTATACAAACATGATAAACGTAATAATTGATGAAGATGTCAATTAACATCCTTTTATATTCGGAAATGCGATGATTGCCTAGACATTAGGAAAATAGTTACACTTTATACTAGTCTGATGTCAAGACACACAAAGTAAGAATAAAAAATAAGACAATTACCTACATTTACATTAACATTACAACTTAAAAAAACGTTCGAACTACGGCCTCCGGGCAAACACTAGCTTTATGAAATTTATTAGTGTTCGTAATATTAATTTTTATTCTGGTAATCCTGAAACCATAGATTACGTTTATAATGTTGGTAGAATCGGCGCCTTCAATCTTAACTGTAATGGCGGCGGGATGTCGGTGAGCGCGGTGATGTCTTCCGGCAATATTGAAAGGAAATATCCAATCAAATGTTTTTGTACTTATTTGGTATAATTTATGAAGTCTTTCAGTGTATAATTTCATGTTTAATCTACATATATGTATTAGTGTTACGTCATATTATGTTATTCAGTACCTTTAAAAAAGCTATAGAAAGTTGAACTGGGGTTTATGTTTTATTTCAAGACGGGTGTAGAAATAAATGGTGGGAGAGAAGAGTATTCAAATTAGTTTTTTTATTTGTATCTAGTTGAACGACCTACATTATATTCAAATTTCTTTGCTTTTCTGATTATAGTTACCGAAAATTTGAATTTGTGTGACGAATTTCAAACAAACTTTCATCCCTCAAAACACTCCTTTAGGGGTTGCAATTAAAAACTCCGCCTTAGTGAACAACTAAATTATTAAAGGAGGTCTTCTTATACCACATTTTACTAACAAAAGCACAAAAAGACTAACTTTTTAACAAATATATGTTGCTTAGAATTCTGTGTCGTACCTGTCACATAGCAACGAATACTTATATTAAAAAATAAAATGATTGGAGTACTTTTAGGACGTCATCCAATTTAAGTTCATAGGATTATTTTCAAAGACAATAAATTATCTGAAATCACACAACTTTGACAACGCAATGGTCGAGATGAATAGAAAAGTTTTTAAATAAATTGTTCTTTAAACTTTTTGGGTAGTTTTCAGAAATCAATTTATCGCCAGATTATGATGATTCATGATATTAGTTTTAAATAAATAAAGAATGAAATCAATGGACGGAATGGAATTTATGGGATATCATTTTTTTACTCTGACAACTGAACTAAACTAAAAAGGCCAAAGTTTTTACGTCATAAAGTCTACATTCTCTGCATCTTGTCATGGTGACTCGACCGAGATAGTACCGTCCTGTCAAAAATGATGCTAAAATAGTTAGTATATCTACATTGGGCATGCTACGAGTATGTATAAGATCTGTATGCAACAATCTTTTCCCTTCCCTTGCGTGTTGTAGACTTCTGCAGCTTCCACATTGTTCGAGTATAGAAAGGTAAATGCAACTTTCCCGTTTTTAGGAGATCAATTACCATCAGGTGGAACATCCGCTCGTTTGCCAGATCCTATAAGCAATATAATTCTATGATGTCCATTTCGGCACATGTATTGATCTTATAAAAGTAAATCATTTAAGACAACACAAACACACAAATGTATGTATTCCAAGCACACATCAACTTACTACGATATATTCGTTCATGGCTGAAGCTCTTCTTGAGTTTACGCTATATTTAATCAAAACTCTTTGGTTTAAGCGAGTCGTTAAGTGTCTGCTGAAGTCCGACTTAAAGGCCATTTAGATAACAACTCAAACAAACTTGGATATTTACTTCAGGAAGACACTTACTCAAACATTTTTGTACTTTTCTTCTTCTTTTATCCAAGTTCTCCAGCGAATTTTTAGTAGCTAAGATCTTTTGCAAATAATAATATTTACTTCTTTCATCTCTGGCCTGGTGTAAATGTTTTAAATTAGTACTAGAAACTACATACCTACTACTGTTTTGATTCTTATATGTATCAACTAAATAATAATACGTTTGTCGGTGAAGAATTGGCTTTATAATTACTAATCTGAGTTTAAAACTTCTATCGCCTGCGGTAAAGTACATTAGCAGCGAGTAACATAAGCTATTTATTAATTCTATATTCCCAAGGCATCGGAACCTAACGACTAATCCTAGGCGACTAAGCGTGTGCTGGTGTTTAGATAGTAGGTATATCGGTCTTCTGTAGAACGTGTGAGCACGGGCCAGCTAGTCAGTCTATCACTGGACTGACAGCATGCCGAATTTCAAGCAGGAAAAAAGTTTGTATTAATATTAGAGGTATAAGATAGATTTAATATTTTGTTGACCGTTCCATTTCTCGTTAAGATAATCAAATTAATGTAATTCATAAAATAAAATTTAACTTATGTTCTTTTTTTTCTGAAAAAACACCAAGCTTTTCAAAATAACTTTAAGAGCCGTTTTATAAATACGAATTTACGTATAGAATGTGTTCGTAAAACATTTTAAGACAAAAGTAATCAATGTCCAAGTCATGATACAGATCTCTGCACAGTCTCTTTTTTATTTTTTTCTTCCCGTTTTTTCTCGAACTTGCAAAAAGTTATTGCAAGGAATTTAATGAAATTTGTAGTAATTCTAGCTTATAGACTGAATCTACATATAGTATATAATTTTTATAAAATAAAAATACTGTATGTACTAATGTGATTAGCCTCCTTATTAAACTAGGTACTATTCAAGAGAGCAAATAAAGTCGTTAGCAACAACTACTGGTTTTATTTATATAATAACTTAGTACATCTTAACATCTTAACGCTCTACGCCATCTAGACGCTAGTTCATTTACTTGCACGTTAAATCCTCCACAATTTATTTGGCCCATTTATATCATCGAAATTTCAAACCACGAAATTAAACAAAGTCCCAAATGTTGAGATCGATAGCTCAAGTAACTTTAATGACAAGCCCGATTAATTAATGACTTCCCGGCCCCTATCTCTTATTTGGTGTTTGAATTTCGTTAATCTTGATTTGCTCTGAATATTTGGCCATTGCTTTGTTAAGGTTTTGGGATTTAGTATTCATATATTATAACCTGCTTCACAAGATCTCAAAGTGTTCAACTTACAGTTCAGAGTGTTTATAATATTTACAAATAAGTATAGGTAGTAGGATTTTAAGAATAATCATTAAATAAACCAATATAATCATATTTGAGTAAAGCATTTTACAGAACTTTCAAGAGTGTATTTTTTTTATCAGGACATTAAAGTCTTTAATTATTTTTATTATCAACTAGTGTTGCAGAAACCTCTGTGAACTTGTTCTGACTCTGTGATATTAGCAGTTCATCTGTTACAGCTGTTACAGATGAACAGAACATAGCGTTGTGATTTATAGGAATCATATTTAATATTAAATAAGCAATTTTGTCATTTCATGAGAAACTTCGAAGACGCTGAATAAGGCGAGAATAAATCAAAAATAGAAGTATCCATTGCAAAACTATAACAATACAACGAAGCAGCATTAGCCAATTAAGAAGTCATGTTTGAAAGCAATATTGCACCGGATGTAGCTAACGATCTCACTTTCCGTTAGGTTGGTAACGTACTACTTCCGGTGGTACGCAAGACATTATCTCTGGATTTATTTGGTTAATAAAATTTAAATATATTTAACTTTACAGCAGAATTGTTAATGCAAAGTATTATTAGTGTTTGCGCTATAAAGATTTTGTTTCTTTATTATAATATTTTTTATTACAGACGACGGTCCCAGGTTCTTGTCCCGGGGACATTCATTTAGGACTGTGGTTGGAGACACATTGCTACTGCCATGTCAAGTGCAAAACTTAGGTAAGAAAAGGTATTCCAAGTGTAACATCATCATAAAACTACTGTTTTGTATAAATTTTACAAGTTTCAAGTTCTATAACCTACTTCATCTTAATGGTAAGATACCATATAAACTATAGAGTGTATTAACTGAAATTAAACTGTAATCCGCTTCATCCAGGGTCGCTGGTGCTCCTCTGGCGGCGCGGTCCTGCGGTGCTGACGGCTGCCAGCCTCATGGTCACCAGAGATGAGAGGTTCAGGCTCGTTGACGGATACAATCTGCAGATTACCGATGTCGGTCCACAGGTTTGAAAGTTTAAATGATAACAAGAATCTACACATCTACATCACACTATCTAGATACACATGAGATTTCTCAAAACGTATTGATTTTACATAACTCTTTTTGTATATAAATGTAACATAAGGTAAAATTTTTAGTACTTATTAGTTACCATATTGCATGACAATATATCTCTATATGCTCTATTATACCAATTTCTATAATCTCGTGTATGAATGTTCCAAAAATGATAGCATAAAAAATACAGTAAAAAACAAATTTGTGTCAACGAAGCCAACATAAAAAATAACAAGATTCGATTCTTTCATAAAAAACCTATTTGTGTGAATAATTTAAACACAACGATCATTAACATGGTTTTTGGAATCTAACTCCAAAGCAACCGTAAAACAAATTTAAAGCAGGAACTTAAAAATAAAACAATACACCCATCAAAAAAAAGTATTATAATATAAAGAAACAAAATCAGAGTTTATGAGCTTAGTTTACGTAATTTAATTTCTAACAAACCATGAAACAAACTCGGTGACATTTTAAATTGTAAACGGCGTTCCTAAAAGCTAATCCTCGAACCGTAATCGAGCGTAAAGTGCTGCCAACATAAAAAATAACGAGACACCGGCTTTTTTATTCCGCAATTATCATATTTCTCCGCGCCCAATTATCTTGGGACATGTTTAGAATTTTTTGTCGTAAATTATGTGATATTACTTGAAATTACGATTACATAAATGAAAATGCCGTGTTTGATGTCATGTTGGTATAATCATTTCGACTCCTTTATGAGTTTCCCGAATAAACATAATATGTTTTGACTAATTTGATTTTGTAACATGTCTTGAGTTGTAAAACTTGTACGTTACGTACAAATCAAAACTATTTCTTCTGTTCAATAATCAACATGAAAATGTAAAATGTAGTCCATTTACCTTATTTTCATAATGGAATCTTATCGATAATAGAATCACAGGATTTAATAAAGTAATAATGGTTTTCATTTGTCTTTTTTATTCAAATAGCGACGTTAAAAATGTCGAATGTCATTTTGCATAACAAGTTGAGCCTTTAATGAATAAATTGATTTATTTAAATTAACCTTTTATATATTTCGCATTTAGTAGATATTTAAAAAGAAATAAAAAAAAATTAAACGTTAGTATACCAAAATATATCAATATCAACAGAACACGGATCACTTAATACAATGCAGCACACTGTTAGTTACTGTTTATCATCACGTCCTACCAATAAATGTTCTTCATATGTCAGATATCAATTCATTGGTTTGTGATAAAACGATATACTCACTCAATGTCACGTGACAGGGAACAAAAACAAAGGAGATTGGTCGGTTTTTCAAAAAGATATTCTAGATATCGGACTAAAACTCAGTTTAGAAAGTCATTCCCAGTACATGATGTATTCCCAGGACGCGGGGGATTACGTCTGTCAGATATCGGACAGGATCGCACGCGACCAGGTGCATACAGTGGAAGTGTTGGTGCCCCCTAGCGTGAGGGCTTCCCCGGAATCCAGACATGCTGCAGCGCGACGTGGGGGGGCGTCTGTTCTGGAATGTCGCGCGTCTGGAAACCCCGTCCCCAGTGTGGTGTGGCATAAGATGGTGGGTTGTATTTTAAATGAGAATATCTACTACTTTATTCTAATATTTTAACTTGTTATAGTGGTTGATTTAAGCCTATTACCAGCAGATAAAGTTTTTCCGAATCCAGTGAAATTAATATCACTTCCGTTTTATACTGTTTTGGAATGAGCAAATTATACCAAGATATTATCTAAGTTCGAATCCCAGGTCGAGAAAGTATTCGTATGGTAAATTGTTATAAGCTTACACGATTTGTATTCCTACGGTAACATAAGGTAACATATGGTAACAGTAATGATTAATCCCGACTGGAATAATGCCAAACATGCATACACCATTAGTAAATAGTGTGTTTGTTAGTTAGTGTGTAGGTAACTCTGTAATCGTCAGGTGGTAGTTTACATATTTTCTATAATCTGAACCTCAGAACAACAGCAGTACCCGTCTAGCGGAGGGTCCTCAGCTACAGCTGTCTCGCCTGGAGCGACAACACAGCGGCAAGTACGTCTGCACCGTCGACAACGGAGTCGGACCACCCATAGTGGTAGAGTTCCAGTTGCAAGTTTTGTGTGAGTTTTTATTTCTTTTTATTGCGGTACTTAGGCTTAGCATCGAACCGCCCCTTGTCTTCCCGAGGGTGCCGTAAAGGCCGACTAAACTGAATACCATATACCTTATTGGTTGTCCTATAGGTGGCAGAAATCCTTTCCATAATTGGGGTAAGAGCCGATGGATGATAATTCTTTACAAGGACATTTTTGAAAAAATGTAAATTATATTGAACAATAACATCTCTTGACTGCTAAATAGAACAAAGACTCGACATGAACTATATAAAAATACAATGTGTCATGTTCAAAAGTCATAAGAAATGTTTATGATTATGTGTATTAACAATATTAGTATAAAAGTAACATAAATAATATAGTTTTAATAAATGTTTGGACTTAAGATGAGTTTCCGCAAAAAAAAAATGCTTTATTTTCTAAATCTTACATAATACAAATTTGCATCTTAATAATTTATTTCATTATAATATTGAACAATGTTACAACGAATACCTAATAAAAATTGTAAATAAAGATTTTTTATAAAACTATGTTAAAGTTGTGAAATAACATAAATAAGCAACAATTGACCTTACCTACTTGATATCTGATTTTTAATGATTCCTTGACATACACTTACGTATATACACAATCCTTTAAATTCACAGCAAGTAGTTCTTAAATATTGCCTCAACACAAATTCACTTTTAAGTAATGCAAATAAAATTACACGGATCCTGACTATAAAACGAAGTCAGATATGTATATCGCTGGTTTCGCCGCACGGTACCGTCGCGTGGATGTAGGTACCTTATGTACCTACATCATTACAATAATCACTACATATTATAAAACAAAGTCGCTTTCTCTGTCCCTATGTCCCTTCGTATGCTTAAATCTTTAAAACTACGCAACGGATTTTGATGCGGTTTTTTTAATAGATAAAGTGATTCAAGAGGAAGGTTTATGTTTATGTATAACAACATCCATTAAATAGTAGAGAAATACTGTTATTTTTGAGGGTTCCAAGCGCGCCCTGGTCTGTGACGAACCACACAACAAACTCAGCCGGGTATATTTTTTGTCGTCGCGATCTGTAATCGCGTCTGATTTATAAGCTGAATGTTGTTTTCTGATAACTGCGTTATAACGAGGATCCACTGTACCTAGAAATAAATTTCATATCATAATATTATTATTTTGCAGACCCCCCGGAGATAATAGTGGATCGTTCGTGGGTACACTCTGGTGAAGGCTACCGTGCAGAGCTTCGTTGTTCCGTGCTAGCTGACCCGCCTGCTGAGGTATAGTAAAAAAAAACATAAAGTATCTATAAGCATGTGGTGATACCATACAGGTATTTTATACTATGCACCAGCGGTCCATCATGTGTAATATGGTCCTTGGAAACTGTAACTTAAAACTGTATTTTTTAAGTCTGATCTTTTAGTAAGTTCAACCTGATACCCACTACCTAGATTTTAAATCAGAATAAAATAAAGCCATCATTAAAACACGCTGTATATTCCAGGTCCTCTGGTACCAGAATTCGTTCCCTCTCTCGGGCTCCGACCGCGTCACGATGTCAGTCCGCGGGAACAACCACACGCTGCTGATAGCCAATGTGCAGCCAGAGGATTTTGGCAACTATACGTATGTACCTACACTTAAATTATACACATAAAAAACTGTTTCAACTTCGCAATTATCATTTTACTCTTTATTATAGAGGTACATTGCCAGATCGAAGAGTAGAAGTCATCACAAATGCGCGATATACCTTTGGTTAAAGAGATGTGAGAAGAAGTATATTCCAATACAATAACTGCCCATCTTTGCAATTTTATACCCCTAAAGCTCTTCAACAATTATAAGTCTATGAGAATATAAATAAGACTCGTATCTCCCAGCTGCGTGGCCGACAACAGCCTGGGTCGCGCGCGGCAGCACGTGGAGGTGTCGGGTCGCCCCGGCGCCGCGCGGTTCACGTCCGCGCCGCTCGCCGCCGCGCGCTCCTCCTACACACTCACCTTCACCGTCGACAGCTACCCGCCGCTCGACGAGCTGCGGCTGCTGTACAGACAGCTGGCGGTGAGTAAACTTCATAGAAAAGTATGGGTTTGGGTCTGCTACTTATATAATCATGGCGATGGTGGAAGATTGGATGTCGAATTCAGTCGATGTTATTCCGGTATTGAAGCTCGAATGATTGGTATACGTCTCACTTCTTTATACCACGGTGTTCTATATATACCACGTTAAATTAAATTGAAGATGTATAATTATCTTAATGAGCATGATAATTCATGATACAATCCAATCTATGATAAACCTTCAATAATAATTCTTTTGCGTCCCCAGATCAACGAGTCGTTCCAGCAGCCTGGTCGCTGGCATGACGTGGTGCTGCCGCCGCCCCCACGCCCCGCCTCCCTCGTGCACTGTGTCTCGCACGAGCTGGTGGGGCTGGAGCCCGGGGCCGTCTACGAGGCCATCGTACAGGCAAAGAACAGATATGGATGGAATGAGGTTAGATGTGAAACAGTCGTCAAATGCAGCAATTGTTATTAATACTATCTGTCTGTAATCTTTAATATCAGGACGCGTAGCTTTCGATAGAGATTTATTTATTTATTAAACATTCAAATAACTGTAGTTGGGTACTTTAACCGAGGGAGTCTTTTTACTACTCAATATTTTTAATATTTAACAGCTATAAAATTTTACCTAATGAATACATTTTTTTTAGAATACTTGTTAGAAAAATCTTTAAGTAAGTAATTAACATTACTCATAAAACCAATGATAGATAGAATATATACGTTTTTTCGTTCAATCAATGTCGCACTCTTCATTACTGAAGGTCGTGCCCGTCTTGAAATGTCGTCGAAAAAGTCTTGGTTGCTTTGGTCACCAGGTTCTTCCACTCTAGCCTCTTCTCAGCCTTGCTCTGCTTTTGTTATGGGAAGGCCAGTGTGCTTGGTGACTTGATCAGTCCATTTGATAGGAGTTCGTCTACGAGGTCGATTGCCTTCCACATTCCTAAAAACTATTAGCTTTTCGAAATTATTTGATTCCCTGCGAGCTATGTGTCCAAAATAGATTAGGACTCGCTGATGGCAAATGGTGGAAAGTCTTGTGTTAATTCCGTTGTGTGAGACACATTTGTTCTTTTGGCCGTCCATGGGATGCGTAGCATTCGTCTTCAACACCACATCTCAAAAGCCTCAATTTTCCTGCGCTCAACTGATCGAATCGTCCATGACTCAGATCCTTATAAAATAATCGAGAAGACTGGGGCTCTCATTATCCTCACTTTGGTAGTATTGGAGACTTGCCTGCTTTGCCAGATTCGCGTGAGTAAACTAATTGCTAACGAATTGTAAATCAGAAAGGACTCCTGTCCATGAGAGTTGGGCGGATCTTTCTACGACCATGACCTTGGTCTTCATTTTGTTGACCGTGAGACAAAGTAGACCACTCTCATACTCAACTCTTCTGAATACATCAGCCAGTTCTTTCTCAGACGATGCAAAGAGCGTGGTGTCGTCTGCGTACCATCGTTTTGTGCCGCCTATTGAGATGCCACCTTCCCAGTCTTCTAATGCTCATTATGTACTAACTATAAATATTCCCCCCCTGTTCTGGTTTAATTGGAGCTGTGAACACCTCGTTTACTGCGGTAGAGGTTGGCTATCAGTATTGTAAGATGTTTGGGTACACCCATCTTCTGCAGTAGCACTTAGCACCGGAACATTGAACTCTCGGGTCTTTTCAATGATCTGTCTTTTCTTGACTATCTGTTCCCTAGTGCCTCAACTATTGATGAAACCGGCCTGTTTCGCTTGGTTTCTGCTAATGTAGGTAGGACTTCAGTCTTTCGTTTATTATGTACAAACTTTGCTTGTGTGAGATATTTAAGCTACTGTCCTGTAATTTCCACACGTTCTGGTGGAATCTTTCTTGCGGAGTAGAACTAACAGAAAGTCTGCCAGATATGGTTGAAAAGATCAAGCAGGACATCAATCCCCTTATCCCCCAGATGTTTTAACTCCTCAGCAAATACTCCATCTGTCCCTGCGGATTTATTGGATTTTAGCTTCCATACGCATTTTTCACTTCTGATTCTATGCTAATGGGCTCTATGTCCACTTCATGTACCAGTGAGTGTGCCTGTTCTTCTGAGAAACAAGATTTCGCGTATAGACTTTCACAGGACGAGCGCCATCTATTCACAACTTGGTCAGTTTCGGTTAGCACAACACTAATATCGCTCTCAATTGCCCACGTGTTTTAGAGAATCGCATTCGGCACGACCGATATTCTTCCTCTCTTGTATAGCTTCCCATGTCCTGGACATGGCATCACTGGTCCACACTTTTTGGGTAGCCTGCTGGTTTTACTTGAGTAGCTTTACGTACGGATAGTATGAGATCCCTCAGGTCGTTCCAGTGCGCATAAACATCTGAACTGATGTATCCACAGAAATTCTCCGCTTTAATTCGAAAAGAGTTTTGAAATGCAGACAGCTAAGTGGACCATGTTCTAATTTGTGAATTCTGTACTTGGCGAAGGCATCTTTTCAGCTTAAGTGACATTTCTGCTACCAGTAACTTGTGATCACTACCACGATCCGCCTGAGGGTATGTTTTCGTATTACTTATGGCAGATCTCCACCTCTTAGCTACGAGTAAAAAGTTAATAAAATTTGATTCCTGGCTCGATCTTCAGGCATTATCCAAGTGTAGAGTCGTCTAGGATGGTTCTCATAACAGGTGTTCAGTAAGGTAAGAGAGTGTTGTGTGCAAAATTGTAGCCATCTTTCGCCTCTCTTATTTCTCTTTCCTAGACCATATTTACGGACTACTTCCCTAAGGTGGTCATAGTTTCTCGTAGATCCAACTTTAGCATTAAGGTCTGCCATAAAAATAGCAATATCTCTATCCTGGGTAGACTTTTTACCGTGTCTTCCAGTTCCTGGTAGAAAATTACAGTGTCTTCCTCTGAAGATGTAGATGTAGGAGCGTAAACTACAACTAGATTTAAACGGCATGGCTTAGAGTTCACTCTCAATGTCATTATTCG
>JAPOND010000013.1:3779266-3789321 GCA_028829205.1 Ithomia salapia aquinia | reverse complement strand
AATGTTCATCTACAAGGACCGTAAAGAAAAGCCGGTGAAAATTAATTGCGAATTAATAAGCAATGTAAAGTTATAAGAACAGATCTTTGAAGTTTCTTTGTTTAACATCGGAATCACTGCACTTGTTTGAAAAATCTACATAGAAAAAGACGATATAATATAATAATAGAACGTTTCGTATATTGTCACCTGTAATCGTATCTGTTCCATGGCGGTGACGCTGACCTGGCCTTCGGTCTTCAGAGGAGGCACCGTCGGAGCTTTCACTGGTTGAGTCTGTAAATATACATTACATACATATATGAAGAAACTACATCATACTAAGACCTCAAACTTCTTATCTAAAGGTATTAAAACATTTTTAAAGGTGTAATGAATAACAACTTTCTCATGTGAATGTTTAAAAATATATTTTTACTGTGATACTTCTAATGAAACTAGATTTTTGGGAGTTCATTTATAGAAAAAAAATGATTTAATATGAAGAATTTAAGGTACTTTGCTCGTGTCATCTGTGACGGCAAGTTCGGCCATTTTGTCTGCGAGCTGTCTTTGTTCCATGGCTTGGCGCTTCTGTTGAGCTTGACTCGTTAGATCCGGCGGTAAAGTTTTAGGTAAAGCCTGAAAATATTTAAAGTAAGTAAATACAAATGATAGACATGAAACGACACAGTTTTAGTATAGTAATAGTATTAATAGCATTCTAGGCCCCTTATTATTAGATCTAAAAAGTGCCCCTTAAAATAGGTCCATGGCAGCAATTGGTGTAGAACAGTAGTCGTGAAAGGAAGTGGCCCTTACATCTAGTATATAACAGTAGTTCAACTCACCGGAGGCACAAGTTGCAGCGGCGACCGCTCCACCGGAGACTCTGTTTCACCCTGAAATAAATACAATATTTATGAAATCGTTTGTTCTGGCTTATTATCGGGGACAGACAAAACTACTTAGTCTGAAAATAAATTTTGGATCAAAAGGTTTATTATGCTAAAGACGATTTTTCGGTATTTCTTTAAATAAAGAAAGTTTTTGTGAACACTTAATTTTTTAGCTATTGTTGTTTTCAGAACGTTTGAATAAATCCATTACGGTACAAAATTCCGGACCAACGTATGGAGAATCCACTTGTGTATGTATACTTATAATAAAATAGTATTACTGCATATAAAGTATATAAATGTTCAATAAAACATGGTAAGGGTTACGATACTATATTTTTTTCTTTTTGTTTCTTTAGGCATAACTGTACCGATTCTGATGTAATTTTGTCATTTAATAGCTTAGTGTTTGAATCAACATGAGTACTTTTTACTTTGGAATTTTTATCTAACTAAAACTTTTGTGCTATAAATACAGTTGCTATAAACTTTAATATAGAAACTAATTTTAAGCGATGATAAATAAATCCTTTTTAAACTATAATAAGTCGATCTTATAGAGCGAGTTAAATGTAAAATAGTACGTACGTTTGTTTTACATTTCTGTTTTTTCTTATTAAGTATCGATCGTAGTCGTTCCCTTGTTTCGTTGAAGTTTCTAGGCACAGGTGTCGTTATCGGCGGCTGAGGAAATATAAATCAGTATATTGATTAAGAGTTTCGTTACTCCGGACAGACGGACATCCGATAGATGTTTATAAAGTAGCCCTAGGTTAATAGATAAATATATAAATATAATTAATACAGTCAAACTTATACATATTTATATACATTACTTGTATACATCAATAAATCATTAAATTCACCCAAAGCTCGGACAAGTCATCAATGAACACAGGGATCTTCCGTCGATGTAAATATTCGGTCGGATACTCGACCTTGTATGATGATCGAATAATATACATATAACAACATAAATGTCTTGTGTACTCACGGCGTGTCCGAACACCGTGCAGTAGCAGCAGTTGCAGGGCTGGTCCGGGCCGCCCTCGCCCGCGCACGAGCCGTGACCCACTGAGGACAGGACACACTTCTTATACTTTAAATATTCACATTTAAAACATTTCCAACAGTTTCATTTTGTTTATCTTAGAATTCGTTATATATTCCCGAAGTGTCGAGTATCAGTAGCACATGTAAAAATTTTGTAGCACCAGTCGGCGCCATTGTTGTATGATATGGCACTATGACAATTACATACAACGTATATTAGCTGTTCATAGAAAATAAATAATGTAAATATATAGTTGGCGAGACGCATCTTTTCTGGATTCCGTCGGCAAGTCTAACGTCCGAACTCATGATTCTATGAATTTCTATGGTATGATGCATTTCATTCGGAAGCAGATTTCGTCCCGGTCGATAGAAGTCGACCTCGAGGCTCAAAATATAATATAAATTCTTATGATGAATTTATATTGTACATATTTAAAGTGGCATTAAACAAATAATCACATATAATACAAAAACATCACGTACCTATTAAATTGATTAAAAAATAATCAACCCACTAACCTTTGCAGACGTGTTGCTGATGATTGACATTCTCGCACTTCACCGGCTTCTTCGGGGCCTTCTTCTTCTTCTCCCCGTCGTCCTTGCAGGAGTCGCAGACGCAGTCGTTGGTCCACTTGCAGGTGTTCCTGGGGGTGTCGCAGACTTCGCTCTCCTTGGCCTGTCCGCTCCAGGCGATGTTCCTGAACACCACCTCGTTGAGGGTCTGCTTGGCGTTGCGGAGCGCTTCGGCCGTGGACTTGGCGAGCTGCGCCGGGTGCTCGTAGCCTACCATGTAGGGCTCCATCAGGTCGTCGTCGTCCTTCAGGGCCTCCTCGATGTCCAATAGCTTGGCCTCGATGTTGGAGCAGATAGATATGACGTGATTCTTGTAGGTCTCCGGAACGGGTAGACCTCGCTTGACGTACGATTTTATCGTATTGACGCTGTCCAGCAAGTTGTATTCGCTTCTTGATTTCTCCGCTATCGCCTCGAACTTCGCCACCATGGTTTCGAACATCGCCTTCTCGAATTCGCTGGTCTCCCGCTCCGGCTCCTGTTCTTTCTCGACTTTGGGTTGATTGTCGGGTTTCTTGGCGTTGGCCTTTCCTATTATTTTGCTGAGACCTCTCGCCGCCAGTATCTCCGCCTCGCTCGCACTTTGCGTCTGTACCTCTCTGCTGGGTTGAGGGACTTTTGAAAATGCTTCCTTGAGTTTATCCTCCAGTTGCTCTATTCTATACAATATCACTAACCACTCTTCTCCGGTCAGACCTTTTTTGGGTAAGTTTTCCAAATACTGTCGATTCATTTCGTGCAATCTGTTCAAAAAATATTCTTGTTTTCTTTCGTTACTTAAATTAGAAAAATTAGGAGCGTTATCTAATTTCCTTACTTCGAGACCCGTCAGTTCCTGGATGACCGTCGTCGCTATTTCGGGATCTAGCAGGATCCAACTCACTAGCTGCTGAGACTCCGAGCAGCGCCGGATGACATCCATATATTTAAACTTTAAACTCTTAACTGTAGTTTTTTTTTCATTGGACATATTTGATAACTTCATAATTAACAAATCGAAAGTGTTTCCGGCGAATGTGTTTAGTAATTTAGTTATCTGTTTCAACGTTTCTTTCGAGGCGGGACAACTTTCGCTGTCGGAGCTGTAACTGTCTTCGTTTCTACGTAATTCCTCAATTTTTTCTATTATTTTATCACTTTCATTGCTACATTGTTTCGATGCGGACTCCTGTATGTATGAATAAAACCTTTCAATCATTACCTCTATTTCGTTATCTAACAACTCGATAGGTATGCTTTTAAACTTAGCAGCTACGTATTGCTTCCAAGAGTTGAATCGTGATTTGACAAGCTCTCTCAGGTCGTCCATACTCATCGCATCCTTGAAGGAATTATCGAACAAGTTGGACATTTTAGAATACATCTCAAAGTTAATTGTGTTGGTGGGCAGTGAGAACAAGTTCTTTTCTTCCTCCAGACACTTGGCCAGTTCCGGACTTTTGTTCTCTTTTACATTCTCGAATACTTTATTCACGAAAACTTGAGCTGAAATCGAATATGCCAAATCTTTGATATCGTCCTTATTCATTTTATTTTTCATTAGATTCTGTAATTCCTTTTCATCTTTTATTAAATCCGTCAAATCACCTTCGAATTCAAAAACTTCATCGTTTCTGATACGTCGATTTATTTTACGTTTCGTTGTATTTTTCGTTACTTTAAGAGTATCTCGTTTGAACATTTTGATTTCTCGTATCTGTTTTATCGTCTCCGGAGTCAAATGAGCTTCATTTGTATCCTCATTGTTAATTATAGAAGCAAATTCCGGTAATTCTATACTAGATGACGCAAATTCCGATAACTTTGTCGCTATTTCGGGCATATTAGCTAAATTTTGAGGCATATTATCAACTAATTCAGATAATTTGGACATAGCGACATTCATATCTACTGAATCGTCAATTGCGTCTTCGGCAACCATTCTTTCAAGAATTTCAGCTGAATCTTTATCTAACGTCATCATTACTTCAATTATTTGATCTAGAGAGGGAGGATCTTCTATCTCCCTCTTGTCGTCTCTGCCACTGTTATACGTATTAATTATATTTTGACATTCTTCCATTGCTTTTTTAATTTTTAAACCAAAAGTTACATATTTATAAACATCCGGATCGGTTTTATCATCCTTCAACGGAACCCTAGCGTTCAAGGGTACATTAATATCCGGTATCTGACACTTAAAATCCACTTTATCATCTTTAAATATCTTACTAGTCAAAATCCTAGATTTCTGATTAAAAACCGGCGGTTCGGACGACGGAGACATCTCTTGTAATGGAGGGCTCATCGATTCTGGATACTTTTCTTTTTCTGGTACATCTTTGTCCTTGAGCGCGAAATTAGCAAATTTAACAAGACACTCCTTCATCTCTTTGCACAATTCCTCCTTATCCCCTACTATTGTCTCGGTTTCACTTAAATCCTTATCTAATGGAAACGCTTCCGGTGGCTCGACTTCTGTTTTAATGTCGTCGATCTCTTTATAAGGTGATATATCTTGATTACTCCTATTCTTGAGCATTTGAAGTATTTTGTGAGGCCTACTTATATTTTGTATAGGTTTCAGTTTGCGTTTGGGTGCTGACGTCATCTTCGGTAGTTTTGGACTTAGATTCCTTCGTTTTCGTCTTGGGAGATGATCTACTAATGTCACATTGCACTCTGGATGACTGAAACCAAATACATATTGAATTAAATATTTGAAAAAAAATATTCGACAAGCATCTAGAAATCAAAATACTTTGTTAAACATGTGCATACAATTATTTTAGCAGTGTATTATTATAAAAAAGGGCTATCCCGAATGGAAATAGTACCCGGGAATACTGACTTCTGTCTCTCTTGTCGCAGTTGGTCCTCCAGCCACATTCTCAGTCGATGGTAGTACAGCTGCTGATCTCTCATATGCATAACTTTACGACGAACCTACAAACATTCGATTAAATAAAATAAATATCAACACAACCCGAGTGGGGCTCGAACATACGGGTTTTGAATTTCCGTCCGTCACTATCTAATGGAACTATGGTGACGGTACATAGCTAACATGGTAAAAGACTAGGTCAACTACTCAAATAACGCTTCATTTGCCGCAGATCTGCTCTCTATACAAAAACTTAATTCTTCCAATTAGTTCGTACACCTTCAGTTCTTAATCTCAATACTCGACTACTCTATTTAAAATCCAATATGGCGGACGTAACAAGACGGCGACTGATTATTTTATATGGATATCAAATAAAATGGTTTAACAAGAAGAGAAAGACAAATGCAAATAATATATAATTTAAAATCCAATATGGCGGACGTAGCATGGATATCAAATGAAAGGACTAAAAAAGAACACTACCGGTCAAAAGTGTGTTTCGATGTTATCTTATGTTTCGTTCTTAAAAATTAGCAATCATTTTGATATTTTGCACGTAGGTGCCTCGCAGAGAGATAATAACACCGACTGTTTTTCGGAAGAAATCGTGATTGTAGATTTTAAGATATTCAATAAGATATGTCCCCTAGAGATAACATGTGGTAGCGTGATCATCAGATATGGTTCCTTTGTTTTTGATTTTATTGGTGGTCTGATATTTTTGTTTTACCTTAGGATAATATATTTGTTCTAATCGTTATTTTAAATCAATAGTCATTCTTCAATATTTTGTTTTATTTACAATTATTTATTAGGTGAGTATATAAAGAGAGGTCGAGGTGTGTGTGAAGAAATATATGTGGGAGCCACACGGCATGTATATGTGTGTACCTCTTTGAACCGCTGCAGATGGTACTCGGGGCACAGCGGGCGGCAGGGCGCGTGGGCGGGCGCGGGGGGCGGGGAGCCCGGGGGCGGCGGGGGAGGCGCCACGCCGCCCACCAGCTGAGTGCACACCTGGGGGCGGGGGCTCTATTTACATCTACATACACACTATAGACGTAGCTAAGCAAGGAACGGTAAGAAAAAGTTGTCTGACTGTGCTACTTCGATTTGCTTTTTGTTTCCATATTTATTACATATAAAACGACATATTGAGACCCTTCTGACCAATGTTAGAATGTGCCTCTAAAACATGCGAAATATTTGAAGTGCCTTCTACAATAATATATCAGATGTGGTTAATGTAGTTTCTTTCTCGGGTTCGATCAGTACTTGATAGTTGATGTTCCGAATTTTTATAACCCCACTACACTCCACACACAGTAAATAAATTACATTTGACTTGTGTGATTTAATAATTGTTAATATATGAGTATGGTGTACTCACGGTAGACAGTCTCTTTTGTTTCCTGTACAGTTGCAGCTGTCGTCTGTGAACATCCGGTAGACGTCGATACATCGCCATCAGCTTCCGGTCCACTTCAGACAGGCCCACGTCTACGCGTTTCCTATTCAAAAAAATCATATAGCAACTGTTCATTGAGTCGGTGAAGTGATAGATAAAACTATACTCTCAACAAGTAGTAAATACTATATAAATGTATAACGACAGTTATGTTCGGACGATAAGGAAAAGGTTTTTTAAAATTCAATTATTTATTTAAAATTACGAAATAGAATAAAACGTCTTTTCCTGACTAAAGGTGAGACAAAAGTGGCAAAATATAATACGAATTAATGAATAATAGAATAACTAAATAAGCATAATGGATTCCGCGACTTCGGGCTTGGAATCTGCAATTCAGCTGCTTCGCGGGATGGGGTCCTGGTAAGACTTTTTGATTTTTTTTCCTCCTACAATAACTGTATTGATAGTAGTGGTGCCGGTGGTGGGTTCAATTCATTTAATTATTTCCGTTATTCTGGTGTGTAAAGTTGCTAGTGACACTATTATTCACTGTTTAATGAGTGTTAATAATGAAAATGCTATTAAAAAAAATATAAACTGTTCACGTCACAAGTAACTAAGAAATATAAAAATCAATAATAACAATATATAAATAATTTAGTAACTTCCTATAGATGACTATTCCAAAATTTTAGTAGTAGTACAGAAAAAACTATACATCTATATATTTCCTATTTTCCTTAGACAGAGTGCGCGAATCTTTCAAAGTATATTAATCAGTCCGAGTACAATTCTAACTCAATATTCGCAACTGAGACAGGATAACGTCTGTTGGGTAATGCTCATGGATCAAACAGTGTCAGAAGCATATTAGGGCCCCACCTGGCCTCGTGGTCGGTCCACTGGTCGCAGTGCTGCAGCACGCGGTCCATGAGACGCTCGATGGAGGCTATGGACCTCATCAGCTGCCGGACGGTCCTGCAGAGGCGGCCTCCCCCGGCGCCCCCGGAGCCCCCGCCGCCGCCGCCGGAGCCCGAGGAGCCCGACTCGACCGCCGCGGCCGCCGCCAGCAGCAGCTCCGACGCGGAGTCCAGCGACGACGCCGACAGACCCAGGGACTCCGCCGACGACTCCGACACTGAGGGTGAGGTTCTAGTTTGGACTGACTGCTGCACGTCACGTCGACTCATCTCGTTTAAGAACAATTTACACATAATCTACATATTTTTAGCATTATCGTGATTTAATTCAATATTTTTGTTTTTTTTTCCATGGAAATAATAACCTTACAGAAAGAGATAAGTAAATGCAGTCAATGGGCTATTTACAATCAACATTTTATTAAAATCTCTAATTTTAATATGTGTATAGATATTTATGTGTTATGACTGATATACATACAATCGTCGAGGTCTATAGTCACATTGGAATCGCTAAGGTCCAAAGAATTTCTATCATCATCCGCGTCTGGAGGTCTGAAATAACAATTGAGAATAATATACATAATTAATTAATTAACATTTATTTATCTATATATTTTCACGTATTCTTCACAAAAACAAAGAAAATCTTTTAAAGAATATTGTGCAAACAAAGAAACATTTATATTTTATTTAATGTTAATAATTTTCATATCTTCCTCAGATTGAACAATGCAGAAAACTTTGAAAATGCGTAATTCTTATTAATAAAACAAATAAAATGTTTATTCAAAACGTGCAACTTATGAATAGCAGTTGAATTATATTTAATATATACATATAATAGCACTGCTTCTTAAAATTCCACACTTGATTCTTTCGTTGTTTTCTGATACTAATATGAAATCTGTGTTAATTTCCCACAGCTCATCTGATATATCTTGTAGCAAGCTTTCAAGGACTGAGGCTAACTGTCCTTGCGGGTTGGTGAGACTTCCGCCTTTATTTTCCTTTATAATAATAGTATTTACTATACATGTAAATAACTCACTTTGCCCCTGTCCCATCCCCCTGCTGCAGTTCTCTATTAGACTTTTGCTTAACATCTGATGGTGGCTGAAACAAATATGGTAATAAATTGATACCTATATTTTTCTAAAAATTTTGGCCTCAAAAAAAATATTGATATGCATAGACTTCTATCATCTATTTTTTAAATGTAATCTAAATAGAGTAAATTATACTTATTTATGCGTATATATTGTTTCTCTTTAAAATAAACAAATATGTTTCACTTTAATTTATAAAAACAAACCATAACTCTTCATATAGCCTCTATTGGTGTTTAAAATTCTATGTAAGTCCACCCTATTGTGTCTGACGGACGGGCAGAATTATTAACTTTTAAGTAAATATTAGTAGAATGTTATTAATTATTATAATACCTTCTCGGAGTTTTTTGTACCATTGAATTCATTCACTGCTTGCATCATACCGAAGAATGATATCCTGGGGACATAATTAAGACAAAAAATAGTTTTTCAATAAAATAACATTCCTTATAAAATATACAAATAAAAAAAATCATTAGCTTTATATAAATATAAGTTTTTATTGCTCTCTAAATATCGGCATTTTATTTGCGTAAACGAGCTCTATGCCATAATTGAAATCGGATTAATAGATAGTAGTTATAGTTATTTAGTAGTTTTAGTTATTTAGTTAGACATTTATAAGTACCCGACTTATAAACGTCGTAAGTCGTAAGATGAGTCCTCACCTCAGCAGCTGTTTCCTCTGCTGCGCGCACAGCGTCCGCGGCGTCAGGCAGTCGCAGCGGTGTGTGTAGCCCGACCACGCGCTCACTAACACACGGACACTATTAATATATCGCACCCTTACTATTAAAAGGGCACAACTCAAAAAATAGGCTTTACGCGTATTTTTCATAAATGGGCATAAATCTCCTAACTTTACAATTTAGCTTTACCGAAAATTTAAAAAAGGGTAGCGTAAAGCGAGCCCCGATATGTGTGAAAAATATTATAAATGACTAAACGAAATCAATTAATTTGCTCCATCTTTAAACTCGTTTCCCCAAAAGTAAGGATTTTCGAGATATGCCCTTTTAATACTAAGGGTGCGATATGTACTACACCAGTGACGCTATGTGTACGTGAGTGAGTATCGACGGAAGTGAAGCGCGCTATGTGCGTTATATAGTGACAAAAGTGTGAGCTCTAAGGAGCTAGAGAGTTAGTGTGTGTGCGCACTGACAGACGTGTAGCAGTGTGTGTGTGTACTGACAGACGATAGCCGTGTGTTTGTGCACTGACAGAAGTGTAGCG
>JAPOND010000011.1:4093712-4104036 GCA_028829205.1 Ithomia salapia aquinia | reverse complement strand
AATTTGTTTCCATGATAAGCTTCATGTAACTCCAATACTGGCAGTCACAGAATACCAGCGTTGAAAACAAACAACGTTTTGCTGCAACATAATATGCTGAGTGGACAACCAAATTGGACGACATATTTTTAGTTTTAGATTTCTAAGTTGGTTACTTTTTTTTAACTAACTTTTGAGTTTACGTAATTGTTACTGTTTTTATTATTTTGGTACCAAAATTATTGTTTTTCTTTATTTTGTTTTTATATGTGATCCAAATATAGTTTATTTGACTTTATTGTCAATTTTATTGGTCGAAATCACAGAGTACTATAAATCTAAATAATAGCTATTACCTCACCACTTCACTAAGCATTGTTGTTAATTGTCATTTTGACAGCAGCTTGGGTCTTATGGATACAAATTACAAAATAAATTTTACTCGCCTTGTGCTTTCCTTTTCAGATTAGTGGTATTATAATTTGTAGCGTCGGTTTATGTTTAGATAATTACTTATTTCATTTAACAAACATGCCGAAATATTATTGTGACTATTGTGATACCTACTTAACCCATGATTCTCCAAGTGTAAGAAAAACCCATTGCACAGGACGAAAACATAAAGATAACGTCAAATTTTATTATCAGAAGTGGATGGAAGAACAAGCTCAACATCTTATCGATGCCACTACCGCTGCATTCAAAGCAGGCAAAATAGCCCAGAATCCATTTGGAGGTCCTAAGGGCGCCAACATTCCGCCACCGTGGGATCCTTCTGTCATGGGTCCTGGAGGCCCTAGGCCACCCGTCCCTACACCAGGTGGACCACCTGGCATGATACCTCCTCCAACTATGGGCCCCGGGGGACCCATGCCTCCTATGATGATGGGGCCACATGGTCCTATGGGACCAATGGGTATGGGTATGGGTATGAGACCTCCTATGATGGGTCCTTTAATGGGACCTATGGGTCCAATGGGGCCGATGGGCCAGATGAGGCCACCTTTAATGAATGGGCCACCTATGAACAAATAGTGAAGTTCAGTGTGGAAGTAAATAATTTTATTGACCATTAAAAAATAAAATGACTGCTTTATATAAGACCGTGATGGATAAGGAGTAACTAAAATAGTGTGATAAGTTTTATTACTTAAAAGTTTGATTTAAAACTTTCCTTAATTTCTCAACTAAACATTGTTTTTAGTCTGAATAAAGTGTTTATAAACAGAAGGGAGTTTATTTCATCTGCTTGATTATAAATCTACAGTTCAATTGTTGCCGAAGCATGATTGTAGTCTGATGCTTACATTACTATCTCAGCTGTATGAAATTTTACTTAGTGTTTGTTTTAAGTAAATATTTCTACCATCGTAAACCTAGCTTTTTATCAATTTTGGCTAAGTTGTTTTTTTTTTGTGTTCATACCTAAAGAGATATTGGGTAATGAATATTCGTAAATATGTGTATGTTAATGTTGCTCATTTAGTTTATTCCAGACTAATAAAATAATAATAGTAAAAGAATGTAGTTCATTTATTAATTGTATAAGCCATATATAAAATCAAGTTAAACATTATTTTAACAACCAAAATAGTAATATTGCAACAAACCAGGCTCAAATTATACAAAATAATAATTTATTTTTAAGCTGTTCTTGGAGATGATTGTGTGGATCTTAAATTAGTTGGTGAATTTGTATTAATAGATGGAATAGTTATTATTTGTCTCTTAGAGAAAATTAATCCACACAGATCAACTAGCAGTAGCAGCCCATTGATCATTGGTAGCAGTCCATCTAAAACAAATGCTGCATGGTACTTACTCAATGGACTTGCCCTTAACTCTTTGAACACTACAAAAGATAATGATATCTGAAGAGTGCAACAGGCGAGAAGGGCATACAATTGCAGAAACCAAGATGCATAATGTTTGTACATGCCACAAGTAACAAAGATGCCAATGAATATATATGTAGTGAATAATGCAGATGGGGCGAGCAGGGCATGTGAAATTCCTAAACTTGGTGTTGCTCGCTCATTAATAAAACTTGCTGTATTTATAACCAACATTAAAATTCGTAGTTTAATTGAGCAGCCTTGGACGCTCATTAAACTGTTTTCGCTGAGGCTTGAATCACTCTTCATGGATCAAGAAGTAAACAAAGTACCAAAATATTAAACAATGATATAAACATATTTATCATTTTTGGACATCTTTCAGTTTATTTAAATGTCAAAGATTTTTATTTTAAGACAGCAAGGTGTATTCTATAAAAGTTCTGGCAAGACATTATATTATTTTAATCTATCTAATCTAAAATACCTGTGGGTATACCACAGGTATTTTTGGTACAATGCTTTGGAATGTTAATAAAGTGTAAAAAATAGTTACATCACCATTAAAGATGCAAAGCAAAATAAGTTTGTATATGTTTACTACATATAGAAGTTTTGCTTTGCAGTTGTCAGTCAAAACTTGAATTAATAGTTTTTAAAATAATGAAAGGTATCATACATTGAACTCAGGAAGTCACGAAACAAAAATTCAAGAAAAAGAATTGAGATGAGTGAAAACAATATTCGTGGAACTTTAGTCGGAAATTACATACCGGCTACCGCCGCCCCTACAGAAAATCTAGAGGGGCGGCTTTAGTAAACAGATACTTAGGCTAATATATATTTTAAAATATATGTTAGGTTAGTTTTGGATCATCAAAAAGGCTATTTCAGATCCTAAAAAATAAAACACTCGTAATCGTTGAAAACATTTATTTAAAAATTTATTTTAATAACTTAAAAACCGCAAAATTAATTATTACAAAGTACCTACCTATGTATACAAAATAAATACTTACACCCTAATTTAACTAGCTTAGAATATCTTAATTTCATAAACTAAGATTGGCCCCCATAGAGCTTAAATCATTTTTAAAAACGAATGAACAGTTTGAACACTGGTTTTATATTATTAATATACGTGCCAATAAAATGGCACAATAAGCAAGAAAAGACTAGATTAAAGCTTCTGAAATGTTACCATTATTTACATCTTAGCAACGTGTAAAAAGCACCGCTTCACACATTTTGTATAGGATAGTTTGGAAAGTTATCATAAAGCTGTTTCTAATGTAGATGGTGAAGTTTTGCCCCTATCTGGAGAAGTATTATTTCTATTTGAACTTTTAAATGACGTGAGTTTGGGTGCAGAAGGTTCAGAAGTATTTTTAAAGAATTCAGCGCGCTTCGCTTGTATTAATTCAGACCTAGATAGTGGTTGGGAATTTGCGAAATCAGTTGCAATGGGAAACACTCCTTGATCGATACTAGTAGAAACTTGTATATTTTGTTCTTCTATAATCTTATATTCATTTATCGGTATGAGAGATCTTCTTGCTCCAAAATGTTGATTAGTTATAATAGGAACTGTTTTAGAAGGTGGGCTCGGAAGAGAATTGTCACATTTTTCTCCTGAACTGTTCGAATTTTCATCTTCATTATGTGCCTCAGGAATAGGCGTCGAGAGAACATCAGATCTTGGACTTGCAAAACGCCACTGCGATTTTGGAGATAAAAGAATTTTTGGTGAGCCTTTGGGATCTTTTAATATGGTGTTTGTTCTTCCTGGTGATGTCGGTGGATTAATAGATTTTATAATTTTCCTATGGTTATATGTTTTAGGAGATCCGCTAAGGTCAAGAATATTGACATGCGATCTGTTTCTAGGTGGAGTCATTGGAATTTGAGACTTTTCTTTGGACAGTTTTAATTGTTCAACTGCGGACAGTTTGTTCGATTTTGTCTGAGTATTGATCGTATTAAGTTTAACACTATGTTGTAAGAGTAGTTTTTTAAAATCAAGTCTCGAAGTTTGTTGCGAAGGTCCATATCTGTCAGCACATGTTTCTTGTTTTTGTGTGAAATAAGGTCCAAATGTATTTTGACCAGGAACTCCGATTCTATAATCACCTCCTATGTTTGATCTATTTTTAACATCACCTAAGTATCCTGTCTCTGGATAGCGTTGAGTACCTTTGTTATGGAGGAATGGTTCAGAATTAACTGGTGATAAACTAATTGCAGATAACGCTGGCGACACCGCTCTTTCAGATTCTTTAATATTGAGTTTCTTTTTACTTTTGTGTATAACTGCGTACAATTCTTCGTTTGTCATCGTAGATTTGACCGGGGAAAGAAGTCTAGAACTTAGGTCAACAACACTTTCTTTATTACTTGGTGTAGATGATTTGAATGTTCCCGAATTTCTGGGATCTATTGGAGAAATCTTTATGGAATCCTCATTTCGAGTTGGTATTTGTCTCTGTTGTTGAGGAGAGTCTGCAAATGTGTTTTTGGAATTGTATAATGTTTTTTCTTCTAACAGAAAAGGAGTTTGACCATTTTGATTTAAGGTACTTTTCTTAGGCAAAGTCCAAAATATTGGTTGCAAGCTGTCCGTTTCATTTTTATAATCAGCATGCCTGCCGCGAAGATGAGCTGTGTGGTATCGTTGTAATGTGTGGTTAAAAGGATTAATATTCGCTGAATGTTGACTTTCTTGACTTGAAGGTTTTGTCATAAATGGAGGTTTGTCAGCGTGGGAATGTCGATAGTCTGAAATATAACAATCACATATTTTATGAGTGTTTTTATATGGAAATCAGATTTAAAGTATAAGTTTATTAGTGGGTAGAGTAAGTTTTCTGAAAATGTAGCACATTGATTCAAAATGGTGCAAGATATATTTTATGCAAATCCGTAATATAAATATATTAGTACTATTAATCAAAAAATTCTATATAACTAATTTTATTACATACATACTATTTAATATTTTGTTTATAATGTTGTTTTGTTTCTGATTCAACTCTATAATAGAAATCTATTTAAAACTTTAAAATTAAAGTAACATGTAAACACGTTTAGAAAACTTACTCTAGCGATTTTACATATTTGGATAATCTTTTTTTAAATTCATCCCAGGCATTGCACAATATATTTCAAATCCTCAAACCCCGACAAAATTATTGACTAACATAGTTAGAATACAGCTACTATAATACAATACTTTTTACATTACATTTTCAAATATTGTACAGCTAATTACTCAATAAGGTATATGCATATAATAGTGTTATATATGCAGCATAGCATTAAGCCCAAAAGCTTAAAATAAAAGTGATCTTAATATCTAGTGTTTGTCTAAGTTATATCTCAGTGCATGGCATTATTTCTTTATAATTATTTTATACTCTCATTTGCATAACTGGACACTTTTGAATCCTGTCTACACCGAAATACCATTTTCAAGAGAATTTTCTCGAAGTTTATTTCTGATGATTTACATTATAAAAATATTCATTATCTATTTAATATAAGAAATATATTAAATTACAATATGTCAATATGTAAAGAGTTTAAAGATGATAAGATTCGAAAATAATTAACAGTAAATATGAAATAGATTTTTCGCTCAGATATCCATTGTATTGCAAATGAGTTTATATCGTGATGTAAACATATATGATAGAATGCAAAGAACATAATGATGCATTGTGTGTTAAGATGCAGTAAAACACACAAAAACGTTTAATTACAAGTTACAGTCATAACAAATTTGTAATAAAGTACCTACTCGAATAGAAATTATAAGAAAATGATGGTTAAACTAAGTATATTAGTAAAGCTTATTACAAACGAGTTATAAACCTACTTTAGGTATTAGGGTTACACATGCAAGGTGCTAAATGACATGCTAAAAAGCAACAAAAACATTACCTTCGAAGAACTTGGCCTTACAAAGTCGCAATCATTGGAAGCTGTCTTGTTCGTTGTGCAAAGCGGTTTTATGATCAGAGTTTAAATGGATTTTTTATTTAGAAGAACACTTATAATGAAATATTTTTGAATTAGCAAAAGTGTGTTACTGAGTTTGGGTTAATAAAACATTATTAGTCACTCAATTAGTTCTGCTACGACCATCATTGTCTCTGATTATCTTTAGACCTGTTGCTTAGTAGACCTTGATGTGTTTTCTATATATATTATATTTTACAAAGGTATCACCGTTTTCTTTGATTGTTAATGTGTGCGTGATATGTAAATATAGTGAGGTGCGGATGAGAGCAAGGGAGTGAAATTAAATGAAATAGTGCGTTAATTCACATAAATCTATAATATTATTTACAAAAAACACATAAAATCATAAAGAATAACACACCATGCACTTCAGATAAAATCTTATATACTTAATTGTAAGCTGTGCACACACAGGTGAAGAAAGCATGCATAAATTCATTGTACAGATAATTAAATTTTGAAAATAATTACAATTGATTTAAATTAATAAAAATAATGTAGATATCTATCACAGAGATAAAATGCGCATGGCAAGGAAGACATGTATTAACTAAATGGACGGAAACTATTAAAACTATGTTAAATTACTTATAAAAAATTATTACTTAACTTTTAACTATACAAATATGACATTTGAACCTACTGTTACTAACTATACATCATCAAGATTATAAAAACTATTAAGCGTAACAATCAGACAGGTAACAGCAGAAAAACCATGTTATTTAAAATAAAATTGAAAATAAAGCATAAATTTAACTACCAAATTTCAGTACCGTGATCAGATTCAGATATTGAAAGTATTCTAGCTCGGTGCAGAGGTCCGTCATACGGGACAGTTACTTTACTAGGAGTAAGAGGACAAGTTGGTGCTGAATGTAAAATACAAACATTGTCAGGATCAGAATCTAAAATATCTGTTAGCATGTCTAAAGCCCTGTCTTTATTGTCCGAGACGAAGGCTATCGTGTGCCGCTTTGGGACAGGGGTCGTTAATGGACTTAAGGCCAAAGCGGATAATTCGGATTCAAATTTATCAACAACATAAGATTTTTTATGATTTACACAGCAGTTGTTTTGACAATTTTTGTGACTCATTTTAGGAGAAACGATAGTTGGGTAGTTGATTTGTTCGCGGAGGAGGTCAGCTGCAATTTCAGCTTGGATCATCTCAAAAGAATTCACCTTTTTGGCGTTACTACTAAAACTATCAAACTTTAGGAGCTTTTTAATAGGCATTAATGGTGAATTTGCAAGTTTATAACTATCGCTTCTTTTTATTTTATTATTAATTGACTTATCATCAACGTCATAATGTTCTTCATTAGAACTAAAATTGTCATTATTATTTCTATTTGTGAACATTTTCATAACTTCTGCAACTTTTTTATTACCTAATATGCTTATATTATTATGGCATTTGTTTTTACAAATTACTGAAGTTTGAAAGTTGGGTACAAAAGGAATTATATCATCCAGAGATCTATCAGTATTTTCGAAACTGGACTCGACGGCATCGTTCTTACGCGATGTCGAAGTATGCTGAGTCTTACCTGCAGTATCATCTTTCGTTGGAGATAAGCTGACACCATCCGCATCGTGTATATTAACGTACGCCCCTGTTCTTGTTATGGCTTCTATAACACGAGGTATATCTTGATGTCTTTTACTTGTATCTAAGTGCATTTTGGTGTTTGCGAGTATTGGGGTAACAGGCGCGGCTGATATGATAGTGCTAGGCTTAGGCGGAGGTAATGTTACAAATTCTGTTGTCATTGCACCGTGTGGTTCACTAGGTGCTTTTATTATCAACTTTCCTAATTGTGGTGATGTTGGTTTACTTAAAGGTGGCGAAAGTTCGAATGGAAAATCAGTTTCATCTGTAATTTGCACAACATCTGCGCTTTCTATCTGAATAACTGTAGTTGTAGGTCTAATTTCTTGGACAAATGGACCGGGTTCAAATGTAGTGTGGGCTCCTTTTCTTCTTTTTAATGTGTCTGATGAATAAATTACTTGTCCGTGAGAGTCTAAAGTCACTTTTGCTCCTTTCCTTTGCACTTCTTCTAAAGCGACTGAGGTTTTTTCTTCTAAGCCCTGTTCCAAATAATCTTTACTATCTCCTAGACAATTCGGCAGTTCGTTTAAAGAAACATATTCAGTTTCTGGTAGTTTACCGGACAATACAGCCTGTAAATTCTTTCTTACTATGTCATTGTTAGCATATGAACTTTTATTTAAAGTAGCTTTTTGGTTATTATTTTTTACATCAGCAATGGTAACATAGTCTCCAGAATCGTAAATATCTACCATAGTATCTACTTCCTTTGCAGAGGGCGATTTCTTATTAGAAAGTTTGTGAGGCAAAACTCCTTTCAATTTGCACATAAAATTATTAAATGGATGTAAGGAAGCTTTTAATTGAGTTTGAGTTTTTGATATTTTTGTATCAACATTTCTAGCATCTTTTTGTTTATCTTCAAGGGGCAAGTCTAATTTTGGTCTACTATTTGATTTTACCATACTTTGTTTATTTTGCGAATCAGCATCCTGTTTCTTGTTCGTGTTCGCAACTTTATTGCTTGTCTCACTTTCATCATCTGAGTTAGTCGGAGTAATCACACACATTGATGGGATTCTCGAACTATTGATAGTAGTTTTATAACGTATTCTTTCTATTCTATCAGTTCCTTCCAGGTCAGACGATTCTGAGTAATCTTGCTCTGACAGACTATTTTTCCCATGAGCGCTAGAGACGGAATCTTCTATAGGAGAACTTGATGTGTTATGTCCAGAGTCTGGAGAACTGGTACCTGTGCTCTTTTTAGCACTTTCAATATCTGTTTCAGTATGTATTTCAGCAACAGCTGTTATTTCTTTGCGATTATCGACACTAGATACAGTTATTGTTTTTGAAGGTGCGGAAATGATCTCAGGAGCCGACTGTATCGAAACATGCTTATCAGTGTAAGTGCGCATATTGTTATATCTTAAGCTAGCGAAAGGAGATTTTGCGAATGCAGAACTTGTATTACGTTCTAAGTTTGAATTAACACTATTATTGCTCCGGTTGCGGTTAATAATTGTCAACGAACTTTTTCTTTCAGGTACAGTAGGACTGACGCCCAGTGATCTATCGCTATCGGCAGCCATTAAGGTTGTACACACGGTGCCAGCAGAACTAGTTGTTGTACTAGTAGACCCTTTTCCAAAAAGTTCATATTCATTTTCAGCCGTCATATTTTGGCTGTTAGAAGAATTGGAAAGAGCAATTGTGGAATGCAATGGAGTACATGGAGACATTTCTTCCTCTTTAAGAGTTTTTAGGCCCGAGTCCATGTGAAATGAGGTATAATATCCTTCTGTATCGCAGGAAAATTCAGAACTCGTTTCTAAATCTTCGTGGAGATCATGAATTATATCCGGCGTTAAAGTTCCTTCACTTGTAACACTTCCTGAACCAGAAGTGTTAAGGAATTTCCTTCGACTTATTATTGAACTTGGTGGCCCATGGTGGTAATTAAGAGAGTTATTAGATGTAGCAGCCGATGTTGTACTTTTAGGTGGTACAGTTGTAGTTGTTATTTCGGATCCGATGCTTGTACGACCTGACTCGGAACTAGCAGACCAATTACCACTCGAGGAATGTGGTTCATCTCGTCCAATTGCGGATCTTCTTAATCTTCTTTGCGTAGCTGTACCTCTTAATTTGACTCCAGTATTAACGGTAGCTGTTGTCTGAACATTTGTTGGAACCCCAATGCTTTTTTCTGACGATGAGTAGGAGGCACACCTTTGGTGTGTTCGTCTGTCTTCATTTTCTGAACGTTTTGTTCGTAAAGTTACTGTTGCTTGGACTTGATCCTCGTCAATTTTAGTAGTTGTATTGATTTCTTTAATTTTATCAATTTTACATTCTTTGAAGCTATCTCTACTAGCGCTAGGTGATCTACCGATCAGTTTTAACCTGCTCTTGCCCCATTGTTTCAAGCTATTAAAGTGACTTTTCTTTGTAACTGGGTCAATTGGACTTTTCTTAAGTAAATCACTCGATCGGGATCTGATGACAGCGTTGTCTTCCAGTTCTTCAGAAGCCACAGCATCTGGTGTATCACTATAGTAAAACAAACCAAGCAAAGCATTAGTCACACGCTAAGGGCCTATGATAAATCTTTGAAAAATATCACTTTGTCTCGTAACAGCGACATTGATCAAAGATCAAAAATTAATATGAAGCTAATGGGATGGCACTATTAGTGTTTGAATGCAAACATGTTTATTGAATTTTATTTACTTCGTTATTAAAAAGCGAAAGTGAATAACGACAACAATTAACAAAAATATTTATTCACAAAAGCACGAAATAATCGATCAGGTTATGTGCTGAATAGAATTAAACGAATATGAAGCTTCCACACGATACTGTGCTTTATGTTACTAACGTTAATTCATTTGCTCGAGATTACATTACTAGCAAATGGGTATTGTAA
>JAPOND010000011.1:3420606-3430980 GCA_028829205.1 Ithomia salapia aquinia | reverse complement strand
GCTTAATGTTTTAAAAACATCGTTATCCAATTTGAAGCACAAAATAAAAATGAAATCCGTTTTATGGATTCCCGGTCGTTCAATTCACGTTCACAGCTTTTATTTATTAAATCTATGAAATGATTGAAGACAAAAAGTTTTATTCATGTGTATAATAATATTGTTAAATGTTGGCATACATCGTTATTTTCACAAAAGCTAATTGTGTCGATTGGAAAAAAGTATCTTGTATTTTTATTTTTATTTCCTTAAGAGGTCTTCAAATCGAATAAGAGGATGTGCTTCTAAGAAATCCGTATTTGTTTCTATTTTAATTTATAATAAGAATATTTAATATTTATTTTCATATATTTAAAATCAATTACTTAACTCTAAAAATGATGATTTTTTTATTATGCCTAGCAAAATTTGATTATATGTTTAATTGAATTAATATTTATCTTCTTAAAACCACTCGATTAAAAGATTATCGTTTATTTAATCTCATAAATACCATTACTTGTCTAAAAGACCATAAAATTCTTTCCTTTTACAGGCAAGAACGGTAGAATCATAAATATGTATAGAGAAAATCAAGCATGAGTCGTATATAAAACGACGCCGAAAATGCGATCTCTAGGGAAAGGTCTGCTTATACGATATATAGTGCACTAGAAATGACTTTTAATATAAAAATAACATTGACATAATATTTTTATATCTATAAATTGTAAACTTGGCCATTTATCTATGTAAATACTGTATAATAACTAGATAGGTTATACCAACATTTGTTGCATTGTTAGAACTGAATTTTGATTATACTTATTTTATATACATGTCCATGTATTTAGATATGTATAAAATTTTCAGACATTTAAATTCGTTTTTAATAATGATTCATACTTACCTCGCTATTCATAAAGTTACTTAACATAGCAAATAAGTAATCGACAAAAACCATTTTGAAACTTAATATGTACTTAGTACACATTTGAATATGGAAACTTCCAGAGGTTTTACTTCCCCGCAGAGTCGTCTCCTACCCAGTTTATTTGCCCATATTTGCATAGAAACGTTTTTTGTGGGCGTGTCTGTTTGTTCTGTGGATAGGTGAGGAAAGCTTTCCTCAATCTCTCCAGAATACGAAACCTCACCTGTGAGGTATTTGTTTCAATTGGATCTACCTGCATATCGTCAATCTTGTTTATTGCCACATATATAAGTCTCGGAATATGCATGCGCAGTTTGCATACACAATTGTATATTTTATTGCATCAGATTAATGGTTATTACTTTTTGTTACTAGTAAGTAATTATGTAATTAAATAATTTTAGTAAAGTTAAAATAAATGTATTTTATTTTGCGTATTATACAAAATACTACCAAGAATTTTATCATAAAAAATACACCATGTACTTACATTAAATTACAGAAAAAATACACAAATGTCAAATTAATTACAAGAAAACCATTGTGGCGTTTAATTTGTCCTATTTAATTCTCGTCGCCACTGTCGCTGTCCCTTTATCCCGGTATTTGTTCGGTAATCCCTTGAAAATTAATTACTGCTCCAGGTGGTACAAGGCTCGTGTTTAAAAACAAGTATTAAGTCCTTAGGCCCTTAAAAAGACTTTTAAGTTAACAAAACAAAATATACGTATATTACATTGTATATATTTTAAAAATAGACTTTATTATTGATTACTCATTAAAATATATATGTATATTTGTATGTAAAAAACTATATGTCAAAAGAGTCGGTCTCCACTAACATGGGTTATGATAGAAGAGCGTGGAAGAAATTAAGATATTGCACTGATTCCGAGAAATTTAGATAAGGGTGATATAATTAGGTAATTAATAGGTTGTAACATTTTTCATACATCGAATTCAAAATTATTAATTTCGACGGACTAAGAACATACAATATCTGTAAGTAGCGAAAGCTACTTTTTTTATTTCGTGACCACAAGCAGACGGACATACTGACATGCTACATACTCTAAAAAGTAGCTGGGGCTACGCTTTCGCTAAATAGTTTATTTATTAAAAGAATAAATATTGTACTTCGACTTAAGTTTAAACACTAACCACATACATCCAGGCGCTTAAAAATATATATATATATAAACAAAACCTCTGAGAATATTTAGTAACCCTTTAATAAAGTTACATACCCATATATGTGGAGGATTTCCACAGCATCCGCTACTGAAAGGGTATGTGGTCAAACGTAAGAGCGGTAAACTCACCTTGGGAATCAATTTGATAAATATTTACCACTCCCAAGAGCACCAGAACTTGAGTGGGTAATGGTTTCAACTATAAGATGCTTTTAATGTTAGTAACGATACGGACCGCCCGGTAAAGTCTGTCGGCCATTAATATTTAATCACAAATCTCTACGAGTCACTACTATGGATTCCGAGACGATAATGGTAAGGAACAATGAAGCAAATTAAGGTTAGTACAATGAGTACTTTGATGTTACTTTAGCAATTAATTGAGAGTGAATTTATTACAGTTATGGCATAAATGCACACTTTAACATTCCACCAGAATATTACAGCAAGTCATTGAGATTACAACATTCACTGTGTTTTTGAAAATAAAAGTTAAACTACATATTGTTTTTAAGCCACGCTACAGAGAAGAGCCAACTAACGAGGCTCTGAATGACATAAGAGTCTAAATTTCCTCTTTCCACCTGCCACAGAAGAAAAGCGTTCTCCAAAAAAGTTAATTAATTACGTATGCAAATTGACGAAAAAGTCGTACTGAAACGAGTACTGCGAAACGAGATAATGAGATTGGGCGCAGCACGTAGAACATTCGTAATTAAATCATTGCTATGGAAAAATATTTAAATTAGGTCATTTTGATGGTAAACCTCATTTCTTGTTATCGAAGATTTAATATTGAGTTATTTTCATTATAAAGAAGCTGTCATAGATACAAACATTTTTTTTTTATAATATAATATGGTTACTGTAAATAAAATAATAACATATTAATTCTAATGTACATATTTTAAATAATTCATAATTATAATATTTCTATCACATTTTTCTAGAATCCCATATATTTGACAAAAATTTTGAAATCCGATTCAGGTCGCTCAAAATAAAGCATGTCGAAAACACAATGCAACTAAACGTATTAGGCTTGGTTCTCACTAACAGCTATGGACATTGCGATCAGTTTCAATCCTTACGGAGTCATACACATTTGTTCCTTTTATAACATTGGTACGTCGTCTCGTTTTTCATGTATGCAACTATGATGCGGAGACCGCGCTCGTTACACGTCATTAAGCGATACTTTACAGCAGACGGCCCTTGAGACCGCCTACTCCCCTCCCGCCTCCAGTATCGGATCAATAGCTCCTCTAGATTTGGCATCGACACCAGATCTTATGATTATTTTCATAATTACTGCACCGAGACATAGGATGAGGAAATTGTTAGGATATTTTTATTTACAATCAACAAATATAAAATAATTGCGAAAGTTGCTATTCTGGGTATAATAGCTGGCTGGCTAGCTAGAGCACAATTCTGATGTCAGCAACAGAAAACTAGATAAGAAAATGATTTTAAGCTAAAACCAACAGTTAATAAACATACATAATGAGAAAAACATTTTTAACACAATATTAATACGATGGCATTCTGTACTACAATAATTGAGTACAATGCGTTGTCAATAGCGATACCATACAATATCTAGCTTTTGTTTATAAGCTTATCCAGTGTTCATTGATCCTTGACACGGACCAGACGTAACGCAATTTTTGTGAGACTACCAAACGTATGCCACATTAAATACATTTTCGCTCCAAGCTCAATTTCAGCAAGCGAAGTGTCCCCACTAATTAATTAAGCTCGGCTTTGAAACGAAAACTAAATGCAGAAATAATTAACGCGTATAAAACATTTAAATTCATTTACTGATAATAATGAGAGTTACAATTATATCAACATTAAATTAATAATACATACAAACAAAATGTATTAATTTTATGAAGTACCCATTAGAATAATTAATCCGAAGCCTTAAAAAACATTAAGGTAACTCGAAGCATATTTTATTATGTAAATAAAAAGAATGTATAATACAATAGAGAAAGTTAATTTAATATCTCTATATTATAATTAGAATAACTAAAATATTTTCGCTTGAATTTCACAAAACTTATTAGAGTATACTTGACTTGCATTTTAAACAGGGGTAAGATAAGACTTTCAATGCAGACAATTGCAAAAACGAGCTATACTAAGTTTGTTTTGAGCAACAATGTGCATCATTAAGCCAATTACACGGACTGTAATAGAATCGATCCTGTAGATGCTACGAAACATAGATGCTACGATATATAGAGGCTACGAAACTCCTCTACTAAATATTCGTAGCACTCAAAGCTACGTGTAAAAATTTTCATTGTTTTTTTCGCACGGCATTTTTATATTAATAATTGCGTTAAATAGATTGATGCGTCAATAAAAAATACTATGAGTGTGAAAAGTTGAATAAACCTTATTTACTTATCTTATTCTAAACAAAATGCTATAAATAATATTATACTGTTTTGCTAAAAGTTGCTATCTCAATAAAAATTAACTCCATGTTCCTTAAACGATTCATGAACGCATTCCAGAAAATTTATTAGTTGTTGGTAATAACCCTTATAAATCCAACAAGCTTTTTGCCATCTGCTATGATATTCACAAAGTTTCTGTAACAGTTCTCACTGCGATATCAAGAACGTTCAACTTGTCATCTTAGCAGCCACCGCAAAACCTTGTCACTGTTAAATTAATATGAATTCCTAATTTAAGCATCCCACGTGTTGCGAGCTCACAACTTTCCAGACTTCGCCAAATTGGATAAACATGTGCGGAGCTTGCTTTTTGTATACACGGGCGAATAAAACAATCACAATCGATACGTTTTCAATTAGAAGATATAAAATATATTATCTTTACTTAAATAAACTTGATGAAATATATAAGAATTTTCTGAATAAAATAACTGGTTTGTTGAAATGATTGAAATGAGTATTAAAAACGCAATGTAATCGCATAGAAAAAGCGTTTGTATGTTTTAAATGGGAGCACTGTTCATTTGCAAGAACACGACATTATGATAATGATAAAGATTGCGTATATTACCGTAGCACGAGAACAAAAGTTTAATTAAATAACAATAATTGCTAGACATTAGACTCAATTACATATGCGCCCAAGAAATTAACTTTTAATATAAAAGGTAAAAATCCTTTTATTATAAGTGTCTTGTTTAGAAATGTTCACGTATTTTTAATCACCCATTACTATATACCAGTTACAATACAAAACATGGATAAGTATAATATATATAATTCTTCTAATATCAATATGCAAATAATTATATTAGGGTATTACGTAAACTAATTTACTCTTTATATTTATATACTAAAACAAACATAAATACTAGTTAGATTTTATATGTTATTTTATTAAGACAAATCCCTGAACTTTCCAGCTTAAATCAATTTGAAAACGCAATAAAACTGTTTAAAGAGAAGATAAATAGCGTTAAGGAGAGGAGTGAAAAATTCACTAATTCCGATGTAATGCTGGCTTGGAGCAAGTCTGGACGCGGAGTGCAATTCATTCTCATTAGCCTAGCTTTCTCATAACCCAATGATAAAGCAGGATTACGGAAACAGAACTTATATAACGCAACTATTTTACCAACTACATTTATATACTGCTTAAATCTTATAGTAACATAACAATTTTATCTCTTATGAAAGCTAATCTCACTGTATTTTTATCTTTAAAATAATGATAACCTAATTAACTGTTATTCTATTCATTTAAGTACAATAACGAAAACACACACAAATGTATCAATAAAAACATAACAACGATTGCTATATGTAAAACCTTTTTTCTATGATTATTACAAAAAATAACGTAATGATTCTTTATATTATACATAAATAGATTATACAATCTTTGTGTATTCGTATTTCTTTTCAAGTTTTAAGCATTAAGGACACGTGTCGTTACATAAAAACTTTTTGTTTTAAGAATAGTTTCTAAAGTCCTGGAAGAAGCAATTCTGTATGCACTTACAAGAAGGCTCTTTGAAATTTTAAAAAGCCAGCATAAAGTCAGGAGTATGTTCAAGTTGTTTTTAATACATATTTCATTCAATCTTTTTATTATTCAAATGTTCTAAAATAATACATAATTCATAAAAAACCTTTTAACTCACGAAGTGTGACCTAGAATTTGAAATGGCATAAGTATTCCACTTTTCAGCTTATCCTAAGCATGAAAAAAATTAACACGAACACTACATTCTCTCTGAAAGTGAAAAATTCTCGACAGTACGTTTTAAAACAGGCGTTTATCCAGGAGACATTTCCCAGGGGACAGTTCATACAATATTCATGTGTAGAAGGCAGTAAAGGTATTAGCAGACAATTCTGAACGTACTCGTAAGTAAATGAAATTGAAAATTAAAAACACCATGGATAATAGAATATTATATCAATGTCTAAGTAACGCTGTCGATGGAAAACGTAAAAATATTGATTTGGGAATATATATTTTGGACAAAACATGTGATATTCTGACTGACTTTTTTTTCAAACCAGTTTTTCTTTGTCGCCAGTAAAAAGTAATTAGTAATTAATTCATAAGCAGGATCTTTATAATATATTAAGAAGTTTTTGAGATATTAATTACAATTTAATCCAATTCTCATATTTATTATTACCTAAAATATATAACAATAATAATTATGACATCATATTTTATATATTAGCTTATGCTTAGATAAAGTTCTCATTACTGTTCCAACAAAGTTGGTGCGTGAGAGCACTAGCGACAAGCCAATAGCGAACAGTCATGTAACATGACGTAAAAGATATGAATATTCATATGGCGTCAGTTTTAGTTGTTTAATTCTTTTTCTCTACGCTATCTGCCTTTACTATGCTTTCCTGTATGGCATCGACAAATATTCGTTTGTATTTTTCTTTCAAAAAATGATATTTGTATAAATTGATTCTTTCGAACAAAAACTGAGACAAAAGCCAAAAACGTAGTATTGATATACCATTGTTGTGCGATTTTTATGACAACAACTGATAGAAACACATGTTTTTAGAAATGTCACAAAAAATCTGCTAGAATGATATTAAAAATCGAAAAACAAACCTTTAAGAACATAACAGGCTTAAGTCATTTGATCTTGCTTTCAGACTTTATTTTTCTATATTTCTCTAATGTAGCGTTGCCACCTTATAATTTCTTTTATATTTTTTCTATAGGTATGTTACGATATTTTTCATCATATTAAGGTTAAAAACATTTATTCCCAAAAAAACATAAGTCGCTTACATGAGAATACGCACATTAATATATTATATTATACATTGGTACTCGTCTTTAACAACTATGTACCCATTGTACGTATTAGTTGATTTTTTATAGTTTGTTTTCTATTACATAATCAGCCAACTTGGTCTTAAAAACATTAAATGAGTGTAATTTTTTAGTGTGTGCAGTTATTTATTAAAAAGTTGTGCTCCTTCAAATGTTTTTTTTTTTCCTAAGATGTCCTTGTTTTCGGCAATACAAGACAACTAGCTCATCAATTGCTTCGTTTACTATGATCTTTTATTTTTGTTAAAATTATATTGCTGTGGATTGTCTTGTTAAGAGATTTTTTAATGAATAAACATGTATTGTATGTGTACGTATAGTTGCCGAATATTCATTATTTTATATTCCTTGTAAATTTTTGATACAGATGTTCTAAAGGGATAACCTAAGAGAATTTTATTTATTTTATGCAGTTTGAATAATATCGCATTAACTTTGATTATTCTTTATTAATTATAATTATTCTGTAATAGGTTTTAGGGTCAATCAAAAACTTAGGATAGGTTAAATTGAACTGAAGTTTCACTATTATTAAGTTTTATTAGATATAAATCAGATTCTTAATGTTTTGTTAGATTGTTAAACATTTCATTGATTCACTAAACATATTCCCGATATCTGTTTCTAACATTTCAATATATCTATTATATCTATATATCTTTCTATTAGTAGGTAGATTAAACCAATTAAGTATTTTTTCCATAATATGGCACGAGGTATAATACGATTTAAATCTTATACGCATTGAAATTGTAATAGAAGTATTGAGAGGCAAGTTTTGGTTTTGCAACCGCATTGGTAGAAATTTTCAACCAACTATTTCCGACAAATTAAAGTCTGCGAATGTAACTACGATAATACTATCTCCATCGAGCAGGCCAACTCCATGGACTACAAGTTATATGTTTGCTAGTAATAAGTTGGGTTGCCGGTTGGTCTTACAAGTTACAAACTTCATGCCTCTTGAACTCTTAACTGTGATCTCGAGACAAGAAGCTCTCAAAGCAATTACTGCTACACAGCTTACAGATGGCTTTGAAATATATCACTTAAAAATATAAAAAAGAACAGTTAAGAGCTTAACTGCCATATTTATTCTTATTATAAATAACACAATAACATTATTAAATCAAACTAATTATTACCCTTATAAATGGTTAATATTTTATCAACATTTATCTTCTAAGTTTACTCTCTTTGTTTATTATCCTGACGTTGTTTCAAAGGTTGATCTTGGTGTATAAAACTAAATAAACTAGACACATTCACTAAAAATTTTACGTGGTGTATCTTTCATACCGTCTGCGACATTGTTCATGTACCCCAGCACGTGCTTAGGGCTCCAGACACCCTTTTAATCTCAAAAGTATATTGTTGCGTAGTAATTTAGATCCCATCTGAGGGACCCATTAAGATCACAGCTAGGTGAAAGGGCGGGAAAAACGTGCGAAATTTGCACCAACACTATTTATAACTCCAGATTGTTATTACTATTTAATAAGTAGTTTAAATATTTCAAAATATTATAAACGTTTTGTCCGTTCAATAAAAATAAAAATCTTAAAGATAAAGTTTTTAATTCAAGTAGCTCAGCAAAAAAGTCACGTACTTGTGAACAATTGAAGAAACGTCCCGAGAAAATTCTCACGCATCAAATCCTGCTTTGAAAACACGATACAAGAGAAACTATTTTATATTTTTCGAGAACATTCCGTTACCGAAAATAAAAAAGGGACTCATCAATGCGGAGACAAACGAGCGCGCGACGTTGTAACGGATCAAATTCAATTTGCGAGGTGAGGATTGAAAAGGTCCGAAATGACGGATGAAAACGGAACGGCACGGAAGGGTACACTTGGATGACTGCGCTTCGTAAACTCGGATTGCATCGTCGCACTGGATCCTGCAACTGACATGTAACTGACTGGGGATAGACTTAATATTAAACTATTATACGATTCTTGAATGCTTTATATCCTATATATATTTATTAGCTAGCGCTCGGCTTATTTGGTTTATAAAATAACTATTATAAAAATATATATGTATTTCAGAAAGTAGAATAAAATAGTAACCTAAATTATTTTCTTAAATAGATAAAAACACCACAACATACGACTGAAACTTGTAAAATTTTTAATAAAATCAGTATTGCTTAACATATTTGTTTTAAATGAACTACGGATCAAAGTAGAAGAAATAATTTGATACTTATACCAACGTCCATCGAATTTTTCCATCGTCATACTATCAAAGGTTATGTCTTAATTTTTTTTTGTTCAGGATATTAACATACGTAAGTAAGTACAACCGACTTACAACATATGTATTGATATTCATATGTTAGGTACATGTTATATTGATTATATCAAAGCTTTCACTTTTCTCATTTCATGTCTCACGGGTAGTATCTCAGTAGGTACATTATAAATTCTTGAAACGTCATCTGTTCGTAAAGAATTTTTAATTTACGACATTTTTGCACTCGTTAATAGAATTCTGTATAAGGGGTAGTAAATGCAGCATTTTTCTCTATACCTCTTATACAATATTTAAAGAATTGTTTCCACTTTTGTTAAAAAAAAATTGAAATATTCTATTATTAGTGTATAATTCTACAACAAAAAGTACATTCAACATAATCATAATGTCTATTCGGCTTAATATTAGCAATTTTAAATACACATAAATGAAAAAATAATAGATACGTGCAAGGTGAACCTGTGATCTTTGGGATCGCGTTCCGTCGCTGTACTAACTGAGCCATTTGATCGCTACTCGCTACGATCAATGAAACTTTATATTTGTAACCCATTTACCAAGATGACGCCAACCTCTATGAGGCTTCTATCGATAATCTTAACCAATTCTTTTAACTTTGCATACCGCAAAAAATACTTTAACTTTAATATTGAAGAGATTAACCGACAGTAATGTTTGAAGATTTGC
>JAPOND010000011.1:3258287-3269278 GCA_028829205.1 Ithomia salapia aquinia | reverse complement strand
GCTACAATAAAATAATCAATGTAGAGGCTCAGTTTTGTAAATTATATATTTTTACAGAAATAAGTGCCATTTTATGACCTTTTTCTGTTATAAGGAATTAAAATGAATTAATTCATGCAATTGAACTTGTGACCTTCAGCAGACCATGTGAACAATTACGTATTTATATTTTGTATCCACCTTTGTATCCACATTTAATTTATTAGATTTATATACATTTTAAGGTCTAAAAATGGTGAAAGAAACAACATATTATGACATCCTGGGTGTCAAACCCACTTGCACTAAAGATGAGTTAAAGAAAGCATACCGCAAACTAGCTCTAAAGTACCACCCAGACAAGAACCCAAATGAGGGTGAACGCTTCAAACAAATTTCACAGGCCTATGAGGTGCTCTCTAATCCAGACAAAAGAAAAGTATATGATCAAGGTAATTCACCCTTTATTCCAGTATATGTTAAATTTAATAAAGTTGGTTAAATTTAATTAGGTAAAATTTAATACAGTAGACGAAAAGTGTATATCAATAATTAATCAATAAGAAGATTATAGGTCATTTATTGAACAAAAAAATGGGTAACTGATAAATTAACTATATTTCTATTAGAAATTATAATCAAGTTAGGCAACTATTAAACTTGATCTTGTATCTGAATCGGTACCTTTTCTGTAACTTTAAATCTGTGCAGGTGGTGAACAAGCCTTAAAAGAAGGAGGTGCTGGAGGCAGTGGTTTCTCATCACCAATGGACTTGTTTGACATGTTCTTTGGTAGTGGGTTTAGTGGTGGCCGGCGTCGCGGCCGCGAAAGGAAAGGGAAGGATGTAATTCACCAGCTATCTGTTACTCTGGAAGAGCTGTATAAAGGTGCTGTCCGGAAATTGGCCTTGCAAAAGAATGTCATTTGTGAAAAATGTGAGGGACGTGGTGGTAAAAAGGTAAGACCTTCATACATCTTAATGATTAAAGTCGAAACTTTTTGCAATATTGTTTTGCATGTTAAAACCAGAGTTTTTAATGTAACAATATATTTTTCAACTGTTTTAAGTTTTTGTTAAATTAAAGTATTTTCTCCAAATAGGGTGCAGTGCTAGTGTGCCCTACTTGCGGAGGCACAGGTATGCAAGTTCAGATCCAGCAACTAGGGCCTGGCATGATACAGCAGATTCAGACTGTCTGCTCTGAGTGCCGAGGACAACGGGAAATCATTGATCCAAAAGATCGCTGCAAAGTTTGCCAAGTATAAATTTTTGTACATTATTAATTTTTTTTCTAGTCTAATATTCAAAATAAGACTAAATCATATTCAAATTACCTAACTTGTAGGGTCGTAAAACTGTTCGTGATCGTAAGATAATTGAAGTACACATAGACAAGGGTATGACAGACGGACAGAAGATAGTGTTCAGCGGTGAGGGTGATCAGGAGCCTGAGTTAGAGCCAGGAGATCTCATTATTGTTTTAGATGAGAAGGAGCATGAGGTAAGTAATTTGGAATATAAACTATAAAAATGTGATTCAGTAATTATTGCAACCTATGCTGTAAATCATTTAACAATGAATCTTGAAAGTGAACTGTAAATATTTGTGGCATTTCCTATATCCACATGATTTTTTTCACCAGTAAATCAACTATGAGCAATTGTGACAAATAAAATGTAAATTTTGTATTATATATTTGACAATTTATGACTAAAGTTTATAAAATGACAATTTGTAGAACAGAAATAAAATGAAAATATTTTATTTCAGATTTTCAAGCGTACTTATAATGACCTCATTATCAGAATTAACATAGAGTTGGTAGAGGCACTCTGTGGTTTCCAGAAGGTAATCAGAACTTTGGATGACAGAGATATAGTAATAACTTTATTACCTGGTGAGGTCATCAAGCATGGTGAAACCAAATGTGTTTTGAATGAAGGTAATATTAATTTAAAGACAGATTTATGTTATTAAGATTTTCTTAGAAATATGCATTTAATCTTTCCTTTTATTCTCAGGTATGCCTATGTACAAAAGTCCATTTGATAAAGGACATCTCGTCATACAGTTCTTGGTAAATTTCCCTAACCGCATTCCACCTGAAGTCATTCCCGCATTGGAGAACTGCCTTCCAGCAAGACCTATGGTAAGTTACAATTTATCAAATACTTTAGAATTTACTGTAAAATAAAATTTTGCTATCTATAATTTAAATGATAATCTTATCACAACTTTTTGAAGTTAATCCTTATCAAAATTGTCATTTTTATAATCCCAATCTTAATTATCATTTTTCCTAGGTTAAGGTTATCTTGCCAATAATTTTTTTTTAAGTTTTAACTTCTTTTGTTATATAAAATGTGTACTTTTCAATACTGAACAAGTAAACCTGTAAACATTTTTTTAATTAATATTGGATCAACTTCTATATATAATATAATCAAGTTACTTAGAACTTTTCAAATATTTAAGAAACAATTTTGATATAGGTGGAGATTCCTGAACTAGCTGAGGAATGTCAGCTAATTGACTTGGACCCTGAGCAAGAGAATCGTCGTCGTCGTGCTCATCAAGGCAACGCTTACGAAGAAGATGACGATACCTCTGGAGTAAACAGAGTACAGTGCGCCACTGGCTGAATGTCGCTCACTGGTTATCCTCCTTTATATATGTATGTTATACAAAAACTAAAAGGTGTGATAGCATTATGACCCACACCCACACATAATTTTATATTAAGTAGGCATTCAAATGGAATTCTGTTCGTGAGTTGTAGCTTAGCTATTTTGTTACTTGCTTATTTGATCACAGGTTTTTATTGCAATGTTTTCTGCATTTGTAAGATTTTATTTTACTTTTCTAATTATCAAATATTGATAGCAATATAATAATTAGCCCAGTTAAGTGTGGTGCATAATTATTATTTTAATTATGTCGTAAGAACCACTTAACATAACATATAATACTGAATAACAAGTATTTCATTGAATTCAAACATTAATTTGTAACAATGATAGGTTGATAGATGTTTTTTTAATATTGTGTTTTGTTTAGGAAACCTGAAATTTAACATTTCTGTGATTTTGGTATTGTCTAGCAAATATCGAATATAGCAAAATAGTTTATAACACTTTCTAACTAAATGTATTTCTGATAGATATGACTATCTTGTGTATATTTACGTTTTTCTGACATAATATTTTGAGTGTAAGATTTTAAAAATGTTAAATAAAACAACTTAGTTGTATCTGTTAAAAATATTTAGATACTACTTAAAACCCTTAGAAGATACTATGTAACTGGCTGTTTCAGAACATTTTAGTCTTAAATTTAATGTAGTTAAATATTCCAATCTATTTATTAAGGAATATGCTTTAGGCAATTATCATTACGATAGTGGAATTGTATGGTCCGGGTGTGTATGATTTTGATAAAGCTTAAATTTTTGTGGTTATAACGTAAATAAAATATCTTCAGGAACATGTGTTTTGTGATTTACCCTTTTTTATATCCTTCTTCGACATACTTTTTGTTTTCGTTTAACGTACAAACATGTCCAGACAAAAAGTTTTTGTATCTGGTGATCACTATACCAATTTAGAAAAAAAAGTGATTGGATAAACATTTGTTTTATGACGCGTTGGACAAAATTGGTTTATTTTGTATGTTCTATAACTCAGCATATCAAATAATAATACTAAATTATACATAATGCTTAAATTTCAGGCATCAATTAAATTTACTACATGTCGAGACAGTAATATTAATGTATGGCAAGTTATAAAAGACAGTACAGGATTACAATTAAGAAAATTTAAGATATTTATGAATCATTATGTGATTAGCAACACAAGAATTTCGATACGATTTACATAGAATTTAAATTTCAAAATTATTTTAGTAATCTGCACCTTCTAATGTCATAATTGTCATATTGACATTTGATGTCAAAAGTCAAAACTGTGTGAAACGCACGTGTTCATGGTTATTGAAATTGCATTAAAATAAAATATTTGCGCTAGTAAAAGATTAATATTATCTTTCAAAATGAATATGTGAATCAGAAATATCTTTTAAAGAATGCATGACAAAAAAGAAATAGTGGGCAAGGTCCCCGGCTTCGAAATCCCTGAAGAAGGAACCGAAGGGAATGGTGAAACGCAAAAAAAGCTAAAGAAAGGGTCTGGAGGATTTCAGACAATGGGATTTAGTTTTCCGATACTCAAAGGAATTACTAAAAGAGGTTATAAGCAACCTACACCAATTCAACGAAAAGTTTGTATTTGTTACATTGTTTTCATTCTTTTACCACATTTTATTTATTACTCCTTAAGAAACAATATTTTATAATTTCAGACAATCCCAATAGCACTTGACAACAAAGATGTGGTTGCTATGGCACGCACAGGATCTGGTAAAACAGCCTGTTTTGTGCTACCGATTTTGGAAAAACTGATGTCCCCAGTTAACAAACCCTTGCAAGGAAAGAATTTAAGAACGCTAATATTGTCTCCTACAAGAGAATTAGCATTACAGGTTTGTAGGCAATAAAATCTTTACTTATTGCTAGTGGCTCTAAGAGTAGACAGTAGACACAACCAGAGATAGATAGAGAACAAAAAGAAGAAAATCAATGTTTAAATATTAATAATCAAATTAGAGGCAAACTTTTTATTTTAAATAGATATGCATTGTACTTATCAAACATCAGTTGCATGATTTAAAAGGTTCTTAGAGAAAAAAGGACTAGAAACTGTATGAATACTCTAGATTTGTTCAGTAACCACATGACTACTAATTTTATAATGCTCTCATATTTGTAATGGCTTAAAATTATCTAACTTTAACTATTCTAAATAATGGCAATTATATAAAGCCTTATCATTGAACCTGGAACACTAATGAATTGGTCATCTAACAAAAAATAACATGCAGTATTTTCAACAAGTTCATTGTTACCAAGTCTATTGTCAACACAGCAAATAATATTAAATAAAACTGTTTCCATATTGTACATTGTTCCTTCTTATTTTTTTTTCTATATCTATTTTTATAGTTAACTCTGTGAAACAGAATCAATGAAGTTCTGGTATATGTTCTCTTCCAGACTTTAAGGTTTGTTCGGGAGCTGGGCAAGTTTACAGGACTTACTTCTGCTGCAATTCTTGGAGGGGAGTCTATTGAACAACAATTTGGAATCATGTCAGGGACAACTCCTGACATCATAGTAGCAACACCTGGGCGATTTCTACATATTTGTATTGAGATGAATCTCAAGATAGATAATATAAGTCAGTACTTTTTAGGGCAAAAGTTACATTGAAATAAATGCAAGAATATTAATATGATTAATTTTTTTCAGAGGTTATTGTGTTTGATGAAGCTGACAGACTCTTTGAACTTGGATTTGGTGAGCAGTTACAAGAAATTGTTGCTCGATTGCCTTCCAGTCGTCAAACTCTATTATTCTCTGCTACATTGCCGAAGATGTTAGTTGAATTTGCTCGTGCAGGTTTAACAGATCCAGTTTTAATAAGATTAGATGTTGACTGGAAACTTCCATCCACTTTATGGCTGGGATGGATATATGTGAGGGCAGAATTGAAAACTGCTGCTTTATTGTTGCTTTTGGATAGAGTTTTGACTCCAACTACACCTCAAGCAGTTGTTTTTGCGGCAACTAAACACCATGTTGAATACTTGCATTTGGTGAGAAGAACTTTCAATTAACAAGATATATTTTTATGGTGCAGCATAACTGTAGCTTGCAACTTGTATTTGGGAAGGCTCTTTTTTTTTTATTCGACCTAAATTGATGCTTGACTACATTCCACCTGGTGGTAAGTGGAGATGTAGTCATAGGTAGTAAGGCACATCAATTCAGTAAAAGCCTATTTGAGCCTAAGCTCAAAAAGGATGGTACTAGTTTTTTAAAAAAGATTGGCATAAAGTAGCTATTATAAATACATTTTATAGTGAGCCATATTTGAAACCATTATTACCACTTACTATATAGGGTGAACTATACAACAAAGAAAATGCTTGTTTATTTAGAAAAAAGTTAATTTTGGCTCTTATATTTCAGATATTAAAACAAGCAGGCATATCATCAACATATGCCTACTCTGGTCTCGATCCATCCGCACGTAAGATAGCCCTCGGAAAGTTTACCAACAAGAGGTGTTCAGTTCTTCTGGTAACCGATGTGGCAGCAAGAGGTTTAGATCTACCATCCTTGGATACCGTTATAAATTATAACTTCCCAGCTAAACCTAAACTGTTCGTCCATAGAGTGGGTGAGTTGATTATTAAAATCTTGCAATTATTTCACGGGAAAAAATAAACAGCCTAGGGCCAGCCTTGTATGAGAATCATATATATTTATTATTGCACTAACAAGTCACTATTACAAATAAATATATAAGTGTCATATCAATTATAGGAGTAAACCACCTGGATATGATGAACATACCATAATAATATAAAATGTATATAAATAAATCTTTAATTAGAAGTCCTCATTAACAATGGCTAATTGCGTTTCTCAATAGTGCATCTAACATGAGTACATGTATGGTTCCAGGTCGCAGTGCCCGCGCTGGTCGGTCCGGTCGTGCTCTGTCGCTGGTGAGTGCGGAGGACGTCGCTCACCTGCTGGACCTGCACCTGTTCCTCAACGCATCACTTATTGAACCCTCACAGGTCTCAAAGATCATACAATTTTATATTTTAACAAATTTGGATAAAACAGCAAGGATGGTGAAGTGAACAATCAAATCGATAAATTTTCTCAAACGTGTATCTCACTTATATTTTACTGGATTAAGAGGCTCTCTGTAATATACAATGCAAAATACATATTTATCACTTGGATATATTATTAATGTAACTCTTTTAGGTGTCAGAATGCGGTACCTCATGTCCTAGCGGCGTGTGGGGCTCCGTGCCCACAGCCGCACTCGAGCTAAGGCATCAGGACGTTATGGCGTGGGATAAAAATTACTCTGAAATTGTACGATTTTTAAATAATAAACATGTACATATATACAATTCCGATAAATTTTCAGACAAATATATTTTATTCTGATATATTTTTAGGAGGAAGCAAGTCGGGTTTGTAGTCGGGGATGGCAACAATATGTTCGGTGGCGGGAGGCTGCCTCCGCTGAGGCTAATAAGAGAGCAAAGATTACAACTCGACCTACATTGCCGCACCCTTTCCTGGTAGATAGTACGGAACAAACCGCTATAGCATTGGTTGAACAGATCAAGAATTACACACCGAAAGGAGTAAGTTAATAATATCAATAGCTTAGGAGATAATGGAATGCATGTATTCATTAACATTTATTACATTACAATTATATTTACAGACAATCCTCGAACTTGCGGGTAAAAATGATTCCCCGATGTACCTGGCGATGAAAGCAAAAAGACGAGTGCACGGAAAAATGGTACAAAAAACAAGGGATAATAAAAATACGCCGGTAAGTATTAACTAATTAAAACCGTATTTAAAATATCCTTCTGTTATAACCTAACAAGCAACTAATACTTTTTTATGTTCTAACATGAGCTTAAAGGATTTTAACTATAATGTAATAAGAATTATATTTTTAGGATGATGGGTCGTTACAAGACATGGAATTGAAAAATACAGTGGCAAATGAACAAGGAAATAAGAAAAAAAAGAAGGCGGTGAAACGCGACGAAAATTATATATCGCACTTCGCTAGCGATCAGCATACAGAAGCAGGGTATGTAGCGTCGTTGTGCAAGAAATAATTATTATATTGATAATGTACTTAATAAATATACTATATCAAAGACTTATTCATTGTGAAATTATCAAAATAGAACGACATGCATCTCAATCCTTGCATACCTCTTTAGCTGTATTTAAATTCATCAGACTACCCATACAGGCTTTTTAGAGGAATCAGAGATTAGCAACCAGTACTACTTTTTAAATACTAACTACAATTAAAACTTATTACCAATATATTTACTTGAAATTTATAATCTAATATTTCTAATAGTATGGCAGTGAACTTTGCATCGGGAGCCTCTAGCGCAGAGCTAGAGATGCGTGGTGACTGCGACACGACGGTGCGGCAACACCGCGCGCAACTGCGCTGGGATCGCAAGAGAAAGAAGATGGTGCACGTCGACCCTGTGAGTACACAACGGTGTGGCAACGTCGCACGCGTAACCAACAATGCTATAGTATCAACTCTAAACGATAACAAATCGTCGCTTTTACATCTTTTTCCGTGTCTTCTTTTTTATTTGATTTAAAAAAAACAATATTTTAAACCATTTGTTAATCCAGGACGGTGGTCGCAAAATGATTCGTACGGAAAGCGGAGGTCGCGTGCCGGCGTCATTCCGCAGCGGACGATACGACGCGTGGCGCAAACGGAACGAGCCCGACACGACTGAACATGATCATGAATCACGTGGAAATGGTCCCAAACCAGGTTAGTGTTAAAATTTTAAAAAATCTCCAATAATTGACCCATACATAATTGATTTTTATATTTGTCATTATTTTTGCTGTGATATTTACAAATAAAGTGTAATAATTACTTAATATTTATGTAATAATCATAACATGTTACATTATAATTTTATTTTCAGCCTCAGAGTTCCGACCGCGCTGGGTGAAACACAATGAGAGAGTTGCCAAAAAGAAAGCAGAGGCAGGTTCTAGGGAATTCCGTGACAAGCAACAGATTGTTAAAGAGCGATTGCGCAAGGACAAAATCAAACTAAAGCTTAAACATAAAATGAAGAAGAAAAAGAAATAAATATTTGTTTTTTGCCGCATATCAAATAAAATAAATTAAAAAATTAAAAATTGTTTCATTTAAAAGAGTTTGATATTAATGATGTATAAAAATAAATTAAATGTCAATGTGAGTATGCAAGCAGTCACTTATTTTACTAAACGTATATTAGCTTGCGGTTAAAGTAAATAATATTCTATAACAATATAAATCAATTTTGCAATGTGGTTTGAAATAATTCCACCATTTGCGATAATAACCGCGGCAGTGGGTTTACCTGGTGCTGCATTGTGGTGGTTGCACTATTTTACCTTAGGAAATGTGCGTATATCTTTCACTTAAAATGAGCAATTCTTATATATATGTATAATTAATTACTTAGAAACTGCTAATACGATTTTCATGAAATTTTGTGCGTAGGGGATTTTGGGGCTGATAAATTTATCTAGCTAGATATGGTGTTTTTCGTGTTTAGAGGCAAAGAAAATCTGCTACAAAAATGTCATGAAAACAGTAAGGTAAATTTCGCCACCGTCTACAGCCCTATAATGTGTAAGGTCCCTGAAGCAAAAAGATTCCCCATAGCGATTTTTTTTTCTTTTGTGAGAAAACACTTTTATTTAGAGAAAGGAAAATATTATTAAAAAAATAAAACAAAATATATTTATCAGTTCTGTGGTAGACCATAACATCAGTAACCCTAAAAAATCCATCGGGCAAAATCATGCCACAAAGCAACCTATTGAGGTTCCGGAACGTTTCTCGATGAAGCCCTTTATGGGAAATGAGTCTGAACAATTGTGTTTTGTTGACAAACCCGTTATGCATAGAGTTGATGTTTGTTGTGTCGGGTGCCTAGTCGAGTCGGGTCGCGGTGAGTGCTTCACGCGATCCCGTGGCGTCTCGTTATGCGATGAGGGCAACCGTTGGTTTTTTAGTGGGGTGCCTTAAAAATAGTAGCGTCCTCTATGCTGCCGGGTGCCGCACATACCGCACGGCCATCGTCTTCCTGGTTAGTGTGATGATGCGGAAACGCATTTTTCCAACGCAAAAAAAAAAAAAAAAGGGTGCCTAGTCGAGGAGGAGAGCGGTATCCGAAGGGACGGCTTTTCACTGGCCACACGCACTACTATCTACTGAGACCCCCGGATATCCACTGAGACATCCGATAGATAGTTTTGCAGCTGAACTTAACAGCTGACCCGTAGGTCACCTGTTAGGGTACCACGGGACGCCGGTTCCTAAGCCCTCTGGCGGCGAGGCATACATTGTTTGCGTGTGTAAACCGTTGGGGTCCCGGTTTGGAGTTGGAATTGTGCTGGAGGTTTGACAATGATATAATGTCCAGTGCCCGTCTTGAATACAAACGAAGATTTGCGATCCTCTCAATATTCTATAGGATACATTTTTAAGAGTTTACATTGGAATTACACGACCTGATTCTCCCATCCCCCTTCCATCACCGGCCGTTCCCGCACCGCAGCACCGCTGCTTGGTGAGCAACCATCCTTTCGTTTTGGACCTTCCACCTTCGCTACATTTCATTCATTCACATTTATTCATACTCAGCAAAGGACTGACATAGCTTGCCTGCCTCGATATTTCGGAAAAGAAAATAGAGTTTTATTAAATTGAAGCATCTTACCACCTAAGACTACATCTCCACTTACCACCAGGTGGAATTTAGTTCGGCATCATGCATTTAGGCTGCATAAAAAATCAGAAAGAAATATTTACAAAAACTAATTTACCAAAAAAATACCAGAGTCATCGAGCATGGCTCATTACGAGCATGGCTCGGTCATTAGGTCAGGTTACTTCGGGGCTAACAACCAAATGTTAACAAAAAAAAAGCAAAATATGGAAAATATAAAATAAAGAAAATAAGGTGCTACTGACTTCGAGTACATCGAGTTCACGTTCATTGTTAAAAATAAAAAAAAAACTTGAAAGGTGTCAAGAGACACCTGAATAGAACGAAGTTCCTTTCTATTAATTATTTATTAGTGAAAGAATTGTAATAAAATTTTATTTCTTTTAAGTTACAATAATATTTTTTTATTATTAAAAAATATAATAAAATATAAACTTACTCGGTAGACTCAATTTTAGTAATAACAAAAGTTATTCTTTCTTTCTTTCTTTCTAATAGTACGACACCACACTGTTCAATGCGAATTAGAAAGATGAAATAAAAACAACTACCTTGCTTTCTAT
>JAPOND010000011.1:2575406-2585892 GCA_028829205.1 Ithomia salapia aquinia | reverse complement strand
AAATTTGTTAAACTGTTGGATAAATAAGAATTTGGTTCCACTGTTATAATAGTTTTTTTATAATTGAAACTAAACTATGTCTAGTAGGTAAGTAGCCTTTGTCAAGGCGTGGTGTTTGTTTATCAGTAGTAAATAATCATCAGGAAGTCATTATAACTGCATTCCCAACTCAAACAGAGTATCAAAACAATATTCTTTTACATACTGGGTCATTACGCATACCTACATTATTTTTTCAACGCGGGTAGGTTGACTTTAACATACATACAAGTAAGATGTAACTAAATAGGATTAAAATGATTTAGGTAATAACGAAATATTAAACATATAAGAATAAAATAATGTTTAACTTGGCTTTGAAATAACTGTAACATTACATTTGAATTTGTATTAATTAATAAAATAATATTAACCTTTTATGGAAACCAAAATTACTAAATCTTATATTACAGGAAACTATTTAAATGGGGTGAACTAAATTATAGTGATTTTGTATTCTTGTTCCTACACAATAGTCCTTTAATACGAATGAATAGAAGAAATAAATCTCTGAACAGAAGATCCCTTTTTTACCTAAACAGATGTTCCTTGAAGGAACAGATGGTTCAGATGCAGATAATCTTTAGATAATTAAATGTAAGTGTTGTTGTTTTAAATCAGATCCCCTAACAAAATACATTTAAAGAATGTTTTGATTGAAAGGTATCCATACAATCAAAACAAAAGAAACCAAACACTAGTGATAAGTTATCAAAACGCACAATAGCCACCAAATCACATTTTTCGTCAATATTGTTGATAAATTAATCAAATTAAATTGATCACAAACTTGAAGAGATTACGAGAATCCTATAACAGTAACTAATTGAATTATATGTGACAACAACTAACGATTACGAACACGTTTTAAGAAACGAGAAATTAATCTAGTTACACTAATAACTCAGGTTTCGATTTCGGCGTTCAATGACCGGTGTATTCTGGATTTAGTGTCACGTGTTCTTAAGCGGATCGTACGTACGCCCGCGCGCGCGTCGTTTCACAGACTACATAAGCCTGAGCGACTGTGTAAACCGTAAGTACCCAGGAGATGAACCGAGACCGAACAGCTGCGATCTTTCCGATTACCTCATGGTCCAAGGACCTTTCGACACAAAGCTCACCGTAAAATCTACCTTGAATAACGGTATCTGAAACTTTTGCGAAATCATGGTCAGTTAAAATTTAATGATGCTTTTAAATCTTTTTAGTTCATTACGTTTTTTAGTATTTCCTAATACGGAACTGTTTTATTCTAGCACCTAGTTTGTATCTAATGGGTAAACTATCCTACCGTTTCACATTACAATGACCGCAAAACCATACAACCTACGTATTCATGTATAATATATAGAACTAAAAATATATCATATAAAATAGGAGTGGTGTCAATATAAGGTATATTAGTACTAGATACCCAGGTCGTCCTCAAGACGCTAGGGAACGCTTCCCATTGTTGTGTAATTGCTATTGTAGTCAATTGAAAATGGAGGTTAAACGAATACCCACAATTTTAGAACAGTCATGACCTACAGCGTACACCTTTGTTCCGAAATGGCAAGAGCAACAAGTTACCTGCACAATATCTTTCTTAATTCAAGAATTCTATTCAGAATAACGCTTAAATTTCACATATCAAACTAACTGTCAATGGTTATTAGGTTAATTGTACAAAAAATCAAAGGCTACTGAAACAGTATTCAACAAAAACTGCCATGCTTGTCGCTTGACCGAACCATCGCAAGCCATTTATGTAATTTGTTTTAAATTATGTAAGTTCCAGCTCAAAACATATTGTTTACACAGTAGGACTGTACGTTTATGTAAGAAACGTGGTAGAAATTTTCATTATTGTATTGACAAAACATTATTTGATTTCAAACAATTTGAAAAACACGTATAGATTGCAGTAATTTCATAATTATTGAAATCAAATGTTGATTATATGAACAACCCGTAATTATATTTTTCAACCAATCATTATTAAGGCCTTCACATTTTAAATAAAACCTTTCTATGAATTTTAATTTGAACCGCATTTTTTTACTAACTGAGAGTGTTGTTATGGTGCTTTAGTATACATAGATCAGGTAAAAGAAAAAAATGACAGGTAAATGGCAGACCGTTCAAATCTGGTTTAGCAGTGGTTATTCCATTTTACTAGTTATTTATTATAAGTTCATTTAAATTCTAGTTTTGGATCATTCAATAATTTTGTGGTAACCCTAGTCCATTAATGGATTAAGCAGTAAGATTGTGTAACAGTTTAGAGATTTAAACTTTGTAAATTATAAAAATAGCAATATCATGGTTTAGTCACTGTAAAATGCAATCGAAAATTAGCCAATCGGCGTGTAGTTTAGGAGAACACAATAATTATATATTTTAATCATTACGCTATATTTTTTGATGACATTTAATTCCTGAAATGTTGACTTATATTTTAATATTATAAAAATACGATTACTTTTTTATTTTTCATATAACAATAGCCCGCCAAATCAATTCTAGATATTTCTAAAAATCAGTAAAGAAATTGATAATTACAATTTGAGCTTGTTATACCGATAATATGAACGCAACTTGTTTACAAGAAGCTGCCTTCTCAGGAAATTATTGGAATGACACTATCTTTTGTTTGCTTCTACAAACATTCAACACAATAGCATTCAGGTAAGTAGGGCTTGATATCCAAAACACAGAAAATATTGTTTATTTACAATTCTAGTTATGAATGAAGATGATTCTAACACATAATTCAAATTAATATAAATATTAAATATCTATAATACTTCTATTTTTTAAAATCCTTCTATTTTCTAGATAATCTTGCTAGCTATACAAACAATATACATCTCTATCAGAATGAATTTTGCGGATTTTTTTTGCCTCTATCTAGCGTATTTTAAAATTTAAAAATAACGAACCAATCGCATAAAATCTCGTACAATGGCGGCTTTACCGCTAAAATATGAGCGATGTCCTCGAGGAAATCGTAGGGCAGAATATACCTATATAAAATGGAATTATATGTTCAACCGCGTGCAGGTCCATAAAGTGTAATCAGAAAATAATGAAGCCAGAAAGGATGACACAGAAGAAAATATTTAATATTCATAGTAAAATACCTTCCTAAGTCTTATTCAAACCTGTCAAGTCCAGGGAAAATCTTAGGAACGTTGCTGACTTTTTTTTCCCCTCCACAAAAATCTCATAATAGTATAAGTCGTACTTACCCAATATTGCTAAGACTGTTTGTACTTCCAGTCATGGATTCAGCCTTCCCCTGCGCCATGGCAGCGAGCTGTCTGTCAAGGAGGTTGTTCTTCTCTAACAACTGACTCCACTGTCTCACAGCAGCTTTAGATGAAGATAGTTCTTGATGGAGTTGTTTTTCATCTAAGGAATTTAGTCCGCTTCGAAGGGAGCTGTCCAGTCTAAAGATAGAAAATGATTATGACTTTTTATCAAAGTGTTAGCTTTAGAATTATACATCAGCAATTAATAATTCTTTAAAAACCTGAACTATTATGGTGTATTTTATTATAATAGTACAAACTTTGACCACTCCTCAATTGAAATAGTTACCTAGTATGATATCATAATGGTTGGTACAAGTACGTGACGGCTAGAAACGTCTGATTAGCCTATGCCCTCTACTATGAGATACTTATCAAAACAAGAACTCTGAATGACTGCAATACTTGACTATTCCAATGCTATAATAACGTTATATTAATGTATTATGTTAGAAATTAGAAATCCCCACATTTCTCTACATTCTTTCCGCAATAATTAATTATACATATGAATATGTCACGTGTATTAATATCATATACACATATTATCATATTATATTACAAATTAAGAAAATAAAAATACACAGTTCTTAATAATATAAAGATTAAAATGTTTAATAATTAAAGTGTATATTTATTTGCATATATCTGATATAAATGATTACTTTCTTCCTTATTGGTTATACAACCCTATAGATTAAAATCTTATAAGGAACATAAAATTAGCATACGCTGATATATTATAGAAAATAACGTGTTTTATCTATAATACACTTGTAAAGTATCACATTTTATTAAAATTATTTCTGACTGCTTACTTACTACAAATATAATAATATATTTTCATTTACATTTTATTATGCAGATATTTAATAAATTATTTATGATCATTTGCTTGCGGATGAATTAAAAAAAACATGTGACGCTCATTCAAAATTTAAAAGTTCCCTCATTATTTTTGAATAAATTCTAATAAATGCAAAAAGTACGTAGCAAAATAACAATGCCGATATGACTGAACCTCACAAATCTGAGTCACTCGACTCTTACAATGGAAGTACTTAAAACAAGTCAACATCAATTGGCACTCATTGAACACCTATAAAATCTCACATTCTACTTGCACGATTCAAACAACTCATTCATCAAGATACAACAACGGGAAATCTTTTAAATAATTTAACATTCCTTACCTCTCAATGTAATCATCAACACTTTGCAGGCTGGTGATGGAGCGCGCCAAGTCATTATCCATCATCAGGTCGTCTGACGCAAGGCTGGACAGCGTGTCCAAGGATGGAGTGCGCTCTGCTGGGGCGCGACCTACACATCCTGATAGAGTTATCATAGCATCTAATACTACTACTGCACCAAATCTTCAGAATCGAATAGTTGTTATATGTTACATTCATATGGTAAGAAAATATTGTTGGTTGTAGTAGTTTACATATATTTTTTAATACTGTAAAAGTTATATAGTTTGCTTTTTAAGAAATCTAATTACGCACCTTTTCGACTGCGTAGAGCTTGTGGACTGGACATGACATGCTCTCTGGATCTTCTTAATTGTTTGCCGCAATCTGAATCTGCCCTCTTCACAGATGGACTTCCTTGATTACTTTCTATGATACAAAAATCGTTTTAAATGTGTAATATAAAGTATTATGTGCCAAATATTTATAACATTGAGGATTGGCAAAATAAAATATGTACTAGTTGAAGTAATTAAATAGGATACACGTACTTCTAAAAAGCAGAGCTGGCTGATCGGCGATCTCATCATCAAAGAAATCTCTTCCATCGGAAAGCGAGAGCGAGCCGGAAGCATGTGTGGGTGTACCTGGGGATGGTGGGATATCCTTGCTACTGGTATCACCGCTTCCGTTACTACAAAGTAATACGAAATCACAATCGGTATGACCGTTTTAAGGCTACGATGACACTCACATAAAAATGCACTCATAATTGGTGGATAAATCTGAATATTATAAGACTAGCAGCCCATCCCGGCTTCGCACGGGCATAATATTACAATAAAAGAAAATGTACAATGTTTTACAGTAAGTTTCTAAAAAAATAACATTAATTGAAAACAAAAAACCTGAAAAATTTTAAAACATCATTTTGTTCTATCATTAATAGTTATCGCAGCGCACGCGATTGAAGGAAGTTTTTTGTTATTTTTTTTACACCTTGGGTTAGATTATTCAAGTTTTAGTAAGCATCCCTAATTATTTTAAAAATGAAACATAGCCTATGTCACTCAGGAATAGTGTAGCTTGCCAAAGCCTACTCATTTCGAACAAACAAACAAAAAATCAATTTTTTCCTCTTTATAATATTAATATAGATTCACAATTGACAGCTCACCTTCCCTCCTTTACTTGTATTAAGACTTCACCATCGACTCTGTCATCCTCCTCTATTATGGGTTCCGGAGATCTAGTTTTAGTATTAGCTGTCTGATATGCGCTGGATATAGATGGAGCATCCCTTTCAACATGCAAGTCGTTATTTGAGTCACTGGTACTCGTTGATGAAATTAAGCTGTCAGCTGGTGAGGTTTCATCATCAAGCAGACTTTGAGTAGAAGTTTCTAGAGCAGACATGTCAAATTTAGATTCTTCTAGAGTGAGGGTAAGAGTATGTTGATCTATACTCTGGTTTGTGCATGTACTTGTAGTGCTATAGTTTGAACCTGTCATCGAACCTGAAGGAAAGAAATTATATGTAGTAAGTGGCTAGTTCATCAAAAAAAGCAAATAATATAAAAAATATTTAAACTTTCGTGATTAGGACGACTCTTACTCTGATATATTAATTCTATATTAACTATCGCAATTTTGTGCGATTAGTTTCAAACGCATTAGGGGCCCAGCCACTTATTACTTCAAACATGAATTAACGTGAACTAGTCAATTGAAAAAAAATGAACCATACCCATCATAGTGCCACGGAGAGAGTCATGTTGACTCAAAGTGAGAGATTTCATTAGTAGTGGGTGTGGCACGGGAGGCTCATCAGCAATAACTATAGTTTTTATCGGAATCTCTGGTTCTGCGACTATTTCCTTTGATTCCAGTTTAGACTTATCGTCTTCACAGCTGGACACGCTTAGTGCTATGGACACGTCATCTTGAGATCTGAAATATTGCAAAGAAAATATTACTTTTCTTTTTGAGTATAAAAGACTTATAGAATAGAATCAAAATATAATACTACCTATTTGCCATGGCCTCCCCAGCAGCATGACTCTGCCAAGCACTGCTGTTACCGAAGTGGCTCGCTTCACTTTTGCAGGACGGACTCGACTCTTTGCTGGAGTCAACTGCAGTCGGCGAGGTAATTCCGCTGGATGATTTTATAAACGATTTCTAAAAAAACAGATATTTATTAGGAAAAACTATAAGTATGTATATTTATTTATATAAATCATTTTAATGGATATAATATGATGCAATATAAATTAATAGTAAGTAGTATATAAATTGTTAATACTTGAACTACAAATTGACTTAGATTCCCATTTTATTTGATCCCACCTGTTTGTTTAATATTTCAGGTTGTGCCCTATCTAACACGAATTTCTCTTCATCTTTGTACTCAATACTAGTTTGGATTCTACTGGGTCTTGTTCTAGCTCTATAGCGGTCGAGAGTAGACATAGGAGAGCTTTCTCTCTGAATAGGTTCAACGGGAGCGGGTTTAGAAGCGACAGGCGATGGTGGGTCATAGGTGGGCTCCGAGACCTCATACTCCGGGGATAATTCCTCGTGAAATGAACTTGGTAATTTTGGGAGAGGAATTACAGCATGGCCGGTTACTACTGCGTCGTCTGAAACAAGCATAAAAAACAAAATCAGTTCTCCGTTTGAAATTATTTATATCGTATTTAATTTTGATGAAAATTATTTTATATATTTTAGCATATAAAAAAAACGAACATATTGGGTTAATAAAAAACGAAGTAAACTTGTGCCCTACATAAACTCACGATCCCTAAACCATACCCATTATATCGAGATCATCATCTTGCAACTCTCTCAAGTGAAAGTTATGCGAGCCTCTCATCACCATCTCCAGGTTGCGCGGACGCCGGCGCGAGCGCGGGGACAGCTCCGCCTCACCACCCGTCCACACTCCTGAGTCGCATGAAACTGCAGATCCAGAACCTGTTAAACGATTTTCACTCTAAATATCCAAACATTTAAGTCCAAAATGCTTTAAACGTTGATTCATTTGCGATCAAAAACTTTGCAAGCTTACTTTAGTTATACCAGTTTAATTTATTTTAATAGACTTGCTCTGCCAGACATACTAATCAAGTTCGATGTGACTTAAATGTAAAATATATTTTAATTCCATAAAAGATTTATTAATAGACTAATACTACCCACAACTTTCAGGTGCACTTTAAATATTTAAAAGATAAAAAGCAATCTTAACTATTAATGTCTAGCGTGGCGGTATCAATTGCCTTTCAACAGACGGATTCCGGATTTGTTCTGCATTTTAGATATTATTAATTATGAATTATATAAAGCGTATTATTTTAATGATAGCCTATTACTTTCGAGCAAATTATTAAAGTATATACTAGTTACGTAACAAAATTAATATTTTTTTTTGTTTTAGAAAATCACCGCTCTGACGCCATTATTTACACTACTTTTATATCGTAAATTGACTGTTTGTCTACAAAATGAGAACCTATTTAGGGAGTTAATGACCGTACTCTCATAAATTACTCTTATACAATCGTTAAACAGATTTACTACTGAAATCCTTAGGTTAATATTTTTAATTATTAGCCAGGTAAGGGACTGACATACCTATTTGAAAAGTTATTATTTTTTTGTAATTTATAATAGTAATACAATAAAATTAATATTAAGAAAAGTATTTTAAATACAGCTCTCTATTTTTAGTTGTCATTTTTATTTTATTAAAAATAACCGAACATATATTTTAGTTAATTAAATATATATTATTAGAAAGGGCATGTTTAAGAATTTTATATTTATTTTACAATAAAGAAAAAGGAAGATATTAATTAAATATTTTAATTAATTTGCCATTTTTTCAATTTCCTATCTTACCTTCCCTCCATCCGTCGATTGCTCCAGCCTTTCTTGTATTATTGACAACCTGAAACAATCAACCACTTATGTTAACACATGTCACTTTCTCTACACTTTCTAATGTTAAAAAAAAATCACCATTTTAAACTATATCAGAACCATAATTCAAAATAGCGATGCGACACCTCGGCGATGCAATACTCTATGTCGAAATGTCCCCTTTAGAGTTGAGTAAGAACAAAGACACAGGGGATAATGTATTAAAAACTTATCTTAAGATTTAAAAATCACTTCGAAAACAGCTTACGATAATCATAAAACAATTAACCTACCTACTTCTAATAATAAGAAAAAATATAATTACCAGATAGTAAATTAATTTAATTTTATTAAATAAAGAGGTAATAAAGGAAACGTGTACTTCAAGACGGTTTCAATCTCGTAAAGAAACTATCCGTAATGTATAATTAATTATTAAAGAGGTCATTTAATTGCTAAACAACATGCAGGGGATACGCAACGTGCTCACAATCTCTTTCACTATTCCGTCAAGTGTGAACTTGTTATATAAATTAAATTACGTTTAAATTTATCTAAAATAATTTAGTAATTAACGAACGAAAACGTAAACTTTTAATATGCTTTAATTACTAATTATTATTACTCTTTAAGTTTGAATATGGAATGACCAATTAAAAACACGGGCAGGACTCGAACCTGCGACTTCTAAGACCGTCCCGTTGCTCTGTCAATGAGCTGCTACATTTCACCATAATGCGATTTTAAAACAAATACTAAATATTTTTCGAGAAAAAAAAACTATATATACTATTAGTAAACAGTTCGTAAACAAGAAATATCTTCAGATTAAGATTCCGTGTGTTACACACGTATGCACACTGCAGTGTTATTTTTACTGACGCTGGTTACAAAACCAACCGCACTGAAATAGATGAAGGGTGACCTACTTCCTGCTTCAGACTAAAAAAAAGCTTTTGTTAACACTGTAGAGTCTATCTTTGCCTGGAAACTTTAATACGAAGATTTTTAAGTTTTCAGTCAGTGAAAGTATCATATTTTTAAAGTTTATTAGGTGCTTAATGTGTTTTTTTGGTATATGATATTCTAATAAGAATTTGAAGATAACTACTATAAATAACTTAATAATTATACATCTGATAAATATATGAAGAAAAAATCATCTATCATTCATCATCTACACTAAACAATTTCACTAAATATTTCATTGAATTCTTTAAAAGTCACTGCTGACCTGTTTAGTAGTTTTAGCATCAATATTCTTGACTGCAGGGTACTGCGGCCGGGGCAGCTGGTTAGTCTGGAAGGTGTACTTCCCGGGTGGTTTGGTTTCAGATACCATGCGAGGAACTGATGCGCCGCGTACATGGGACTGTTCTGGACGAGGCTTCCGGCCATCCTGTGTAATTTAAGAAAGATTAATTTACAACTTCTGGAATTCATTCAAAATTTTGAGGATATAAGGATTTACAAGTGTTTTGATTTTTTTTACACAAAAATTTTACCAAAGCACCTTGAGTTTTAAAATAGGAGATATAATAAAGACAATTTTGATTATTATCTTTTGATATAACAATATTCTAATTCTAAATTTAATTAATCCTTGTTATTAATAAAGTATTTTAGTCTTTGTGATCTAAATACCTTAATACCTATAACAAATAAGAAATAAACAATTAACAAAATCTTAATTGTATAGGAGAAATGAATTCCCAATTTTGGTTTCATTGCCAAATTGCTAGTAGAAAGTAAATGATGTGAGTATACCTTAAATCTGAACATAAACCCGCTTTCATAATATGTATCTAGTTACATTGTTTCAGATTCTCTAACAAGGCTGTCAATATGTCAAGGTCTGTGTCAATGATAAAGAAACACTTAACGTCTTCAATAAACCGATTAGGAGTTCGTACGAAGCTATTCATGTGATCTAAATATAGACATTATTCAGTGTTCAGCGAAAAAGCAACTATAGGTACTAAGTAGGTAAGTAGTAAAACAGGATAAGTTTATTTTAATTTTCGTCTG